>CATQJA010000681.1:0-160075 GCA_958295435.1 Mesorhabditis spiculigera
ATGCACTTATTGAATCGATTAGTGCCTTCATTCCTTTTAATCAGATACTTTCGATTCAAAATAAATTGCATATACGGCGAAAATCGAATCCGTTATAGCATATACAGCAAAAATCACGTAAGCTTGCATTACGCGCCATTAACGCTGGTTACCGTACCATTTTGTTGACATACTTGGAATGCTGACACGATGTTTTCCTAGATTTTTGCTTTTACTAGGTTGCTTATTTGCGCAACAGCATAATCTAGAGTTTTTACTGCTGCTCCCAAGTAGCCCGCGGATTTTGCGAACCGATTACAGCACCTAAAGAAAATTTTATCCGAAATATTTTTCAAAATGCATCGGCTATTTTTTTTTTCTTTTTTTTGTTTGCAACAATTTCCTTAAGAATCTCTGCTAGCCTGCCAGAATTGCTTAGGCAGGTCAGCTAGCGGGCTTTGTTGTGGAAGCGATTCTCTCGTTAATGCGAACCATTTAAAAAACTCAATGCCTTTTTTGGATTGTGTCTTTTTCGATTTTGGGATGAGTTTGCTAGAAACGGCTTAATTTTTCAATTTCTGGCGTATTTTTTTGCCATTCAGAAACGCCATTCTCTTTGTACTTTGTAGTTTGTCGCCTTCAGCTTTTTTTCATGGATGTTATTCGTCTGACTGTATGGCTTGTAGCCTGTAGCCTGAGACCGGCAAGCGGTAGGCTATAAATTGACCCTGTAGTCTGTGCTTAGGCAAGAATTTCCAAGTTTTGTCTCCCAACCTTCGACGTTTCGAAATCACCGACTCATCATACACCAGACGACGTTCGTTTCCCAAAAATTCCTCAAAAACCTCCGCCAGCCCTCCTCCAATTTTTTGCTCCTCCTCCCCCCTATATCCGTCCTTATGTGTCCTTCTCCTCTTCTGGAAGCCATCTTAGTCTATGCTCCTCCGATGTGCTCCCCCTTCCCGAATATGAGATTTGCAATTTGGGCGTCCCGGGCCTCTCTCACAGAAAAGGGCGCTTTTTAGGGCCGACGAGGCGCTTCCCTGGCCCTCGACCCGCCAAAACCCCGATTTTTTTCGGGTGGGACCTACGCATTTTTTGTCCCCAGGCTCGTAAGGCCAAAATTCGTGCGCCAAGGCGATTCACCCGCTTCTTGGGGCCCCGATGATCAAATTTGGACGTTTTTGCTTCAAGCTTGAAGACCGGGGTTTCTTGGGCCTTTTCTTCTGGCCCTTTTTTCGGGATTCCCCTCTCACCCCTTTGTTGCCACATTTTAGCGGGTTATGGAAAATTCACGCGCGCCGCATTTCCATATGCGTATGTAGTGGGCAGGGGGAGGGGTGAAAGTTGAAGTTTTAGGGTTGAGAAAATAGCGTGTTTTGAAGCCGTTTTTAAGATTTAAGAGATCTTAATGAAGATGTCAAATTTTAATGCTTTTTCAGCTTGTTAATTTTTTTAAAAGCAGACGCTAGTTTTTCATCGAATTTCTAACTACTTACAAGCGTCTTTCTAAATAAATAGGGACTGATACTGATAAGTAATAAACACTACGTTTTTAATGAATTCTTTGCAATTTGTGTATTTTTAAAAATATAATTTGTTTTAAAATCTCAAACTTTACGAAATTTTACAAAATTTAAATCGTTTCGGAATCATAGACTAATTTTTGAATTTTAAGACACTAGTTTCACTTCAATACCTCAAAATTAGCATAAAATAGTCTGGCTTTTTATTGCAAGACAGATTTAATGCCTTTTTAACAATTTTAATTCGAGCTTTCTCATCGATTTCCAGCCTGAGTCCGTATTCTACCCGGGGTTTATTCAGTTTTCTGTGTCACAAAACACTAGGCCGATCTACATTTTTAAGACATTCATGTGAAAGTTTTATCCTTCATAAGAAAATTTTTCAGAAAATTTTTTAGCTTATTTTTCAATTGTGAGCAAAATTCTATATGTCTGCTTTGGTTTATTCAATATTTCCCCATCCCGACCACCCAGCTTTTTCCGCGGTGTTCCGTTAGTGTACATAGTCCAATCAAACGGCGGATGGGGATGATTGTGATGCTAGGCTGGCAGCAACTGTCCCATGCTTGACTCGACCCCGGCTTGCTCATTTGTCTTATGGTCATGTTCGTTTGCTTGGGGTACAGAAAGGGACGGACAGAGAAGCATACAAACCGATGAAGGGAGAGATAGAGAATGAGAGAGAGAGCGAGAGAGAGAGAGAGAGAAAGCCAGAGAGGGAGAGAGACGGAGAGAGCAACATCACGACATACCTACAGACACACACATCAAGGCCGCCCGATCCACCCATAAAATACGGGCTAATGATCGATTGCAAGGGTCCACATTTTGGGCTTTTAGCCTCTGCGGAGTGCAAGTCTGGTACAACGCACCATCTTCCAAATTATTTTAAGGGAACCTACCCCTTTCATTTTTATGGATTTCTCGGTTATTATAGTCTTCCAATCTCGGAAACTACTTTTTAATCACTTCCTTAATACGCTCTCACTTTTGTGCTAGAAATTTCCGAGCTAGAATTTTCGCGACCTTTTGGTTTTTCGCAGCGTTTCCTTTTCGGTTCGGAAAGCGTATTTAGGACACCTGCGTACGTAGCTGCTCTATTTTTCCTTTTCCAAATACACCCGATACCTGGGTCTTAATTTGCATAAGCGGATCCCAACAGCGTTCCGACGTCAAACCGATAATGTTTGGTGAGCGGAGAACCCTTTTTCGTTTCGTTTTTCCTTAAACAAACTCTTTTCCATTTAGGCTTACTTTTTTTTAAATACCTGCTTTGATTCGCTTCTTTTCTCTACAAAGAGTGCAGGTGTGAGTCAGTTGTTCTGGCGTGGCATGACTCGACCACCCCGCTGAATAATTGCTCTTGCAACGCTTTACTAGAGCGTTATAGTACGCAATAGTACTCTAGTTTCTACATCCTTTATGATCTTGCACGGCCTCGGAAAATCTAGGTAACTAATTTGAGGTTATTTGTATTTTTAATCTCTGCTTTTTATCTTCTTTTCTCTATGAACGTTTTTTACTTTTAAGGTAAAGATCGCACCTCAGCGCCCAACCTCGCTTCCCGTCCTCCCATAGTACCGAGCGTTGTAGCGGCTAGGTGGATCTGATGAATTGGGTAGTGGGGGATGAGCCAGCAGTCCTCCGGAAGACCACAGGAGACTGCACTCCTTGCACAGCAGTATCATCTTGGACACACTATTGAACGGTAAGAGAGAGAGAGAGAGAGAGAGAGAGAGAGGGAGTGAGTGAGAGAGAGCAGGCTTTTGACAGCGTATAGAAAAGGCTATGGCTATAGAAAATGCGTGAGAGAGGGAGAGAGCGAGAGCGAGAGAGAAAAAGCAAGAGCGAGAGAGAGAGAGAGAGAGAGAGAGAGAGAGAGATTTCCATTACAGATGTATTTTTAGTGGCCCTCTTTCTGTCATCAACCATGCCATCCATCGCACTTCCGGAAAACCGTTTGCCATCAAGACGATCGACCTCCAAAAATATGAGCAGAGCACGGGATTGTCGAGGGCCGGTGAGTTTTATATTTTTTAGACTGTTAAGCTAAATTAACAAGAACTTCATTCATCAAAAGCATTTTTAGCCATCGAGGAGGAGATGGAGCTGTGCGCCACTCTCAAGCACCCGTTCATCTGTGAGCTCAAGGACGTGATCTCTGGGAAGTTTTGAGCCATTTAATTAATTTTCGTTTGGTCTTCAGTAACTTTAATGTGATTTTGAACTCCATTTACCTGAATGTACCTTTATCTGTCAAAATACCTAAGTAATTCAGGCGACCACCTCTCCCACCTCGTCTTTGAACACTTGGATGGGGCGGATATCTGCTTTGAAATTGTGAAACGAGCGTGTAATGGATTTGTATATTCGGAAGCTGTGGCCAGGTATGGCAGGTTGAAGATATTTTCATAAATTTTATTGTAAAGTCACTACCTCAAGCAACTCCTTCAAGCCCTCGAGTACCTACACTCTAACTCAATTGTCCATCGAGATGTGCGCCCGCACAATTTGGTGTTGGCAAGGTAAGAGTAAGATAAGAATTTGTCTGGTATGAAAACCCCTATTCGGAAATTGACGCCTATCAGTGCGCGCGTTCTCAGAATCGATCTTTTCAGCAAAGACAACAGCGCCCCCGTCAAATTGACCGGCTTCGGCGTCGCCATCAAGTTGCAAGATACAGATGCAAAAGTAGATGGAGGTGAGCGTGAATTGGGCATTATATTAGGTTGGAACATAAGTTCGCGCAATCGAACTTTGGAAATTTCTTTCTGAAAATTTAGTGGTCAGATTTCGATGTTCCCTCTTTGCATTTATCTATTGGGTTCATGAGTATGTGGGACCAAAATGACAGGTTTTTAGCCCCAGTAGTTTTGAAGATTTTTGCGTTTCGCTCGAGGGCATTTCAAATTTTTGACCCGGACATCTTTCCGAACCGCCATAAAGTCACCATAGGAACTGATCATCACTATCATAATAAGTTATATCTATCAGCTGCATGCCGAATTAGCCTAAAAAGGAAGCCAAATTTGCTTTGCACAGGCCGGCTGAAGCGATGTTTCAGTTTTGCTTAAAACTAGCTTTAAAAAATTCTAATAGGGAAGCAACGCGATTCCGTCCCACACATCGAATAGAGAATTTTATTGCATATCCGTTCATCCAAAAAACATTTTGGTTCTTGCCCGTTTTCCGGTCCGAAAATTAAAAAGAAAGAAAAATCTTGCGCGAACTTTAGTTCCAACCTAATATATTTAGAATATTTGTACAACCTGCAGTCAGCCAATTTTTATAAGATCAGGAAAGTTTAACTTTTCTTCACGAAAGCTCTTTATTTTTAAAAATACTTCATTTGGAAGTATTTTTGACATTAAATCGGCTTATCTAGTCGTCAAATCACGAAATTCAATACCACCTTTAAAAATTCAGGATTCTAACGTTAGTTTCAGGCCTCGTCGGTGTTCCCCACTTCATGGCCCCCGAAGTCGTCGAGAAACGGGAATACGGTACGAAGGCGGATACGTGGAGTGCTGGTGTTCTTCTCTACCTCCTCCTCTCGGGTCGTCTACCCTTCAGCGGCAACAATGAACAAATCTATGAGGCTATACAAAATGGGAGGTATTCGGTGGGTACTTACTGTATTAGAGCGTATTTACCGGTGCTTGAAAACGTCATAAATGAATTAATCTCTGTTTATAGGTTAGCGGCGGAATCTGGAACTTCATCTCCAACTCGGCGAAAGATCTGTTAATACGATTGTTGAATCGTGACGAAGAGCAGCGATTTTCGGCCACTGAAGCTTTGCAACACGATTGGTTGCGGGACAAGGTAAGCTTATTAAGGTTACCTACCGTAATTCTCTATATTTCGATCTTCCATTTATTTTTTCGAACCTTTATTCCTTAATTACTTTTATCAATAATATTAAATTAATTCCATTTAACTTTAGGAAGCCTACGCCCCGCGTCGCCATCTCCAGGAAACGGTCGATCACATCAAGCGTTACAACGCGAGGCGGAAATTGAAGGCGAGTAGCGTTTTTGATGGATCTTCTTGAATGTTGATATATATTCTTAATTGATCAACAGATCAGCCAATGCTCTTTTTACACCGCTTTTACAAAATTACTTATGCCTTTAGAGCACCATCTTGGCGGCCGTCAACACCGACAAGTGGTCAAAATTTCCCGGAACCAATGGAGGGCTGTCGGCGTCGAGTTCGACGTTTTTCTCGGGTTCGTTTGACTATTTCTTTTTTCTCTCTCTCTCTCTCTCTCTCTCTCTCTCTCGATCTCTCGATCTCTACCTCTCTCGTTTGGCTAAGCTAAATTGTCTGTGTCAAGGAGGGGAACGTGGCAGATCAAGACGTACCGATTAAGCTCGCTAAAGCCCACTTCATTGAAAGTCTATTCAAACAGTTTTCCGCCGCTTTTCAAGGTCGTTCCATTTTTCTCCACGTAACTAGTAGCCATTCGTAGCCCGTAAAGAGCGCTTCAGAATCCCTTTTCAACCAAATCCGCCTTCGAGTACCGCACTTTGCATAGTAAACCTCCGGAGCTTGGGGTTTTTCTGGGGGGTTTTCAAATAGCGCTTTGCAAAGCGTTTCTTTTTTGTTGGTTTTCCAGGTATTGCCAATAGTGTTTTGCAAACTAAGGCCTTTATCCGATTTATGCCAATTTTTTAGGTGACCTGCCCGGCGGCGATTCGTGCCATCCAGATGGCTGTACAAAAGCCTCACAACCAGCAGCAGCGGATTTGAGGGGAGCTCATCAGGTTGGTTTTTTGGAGCTTTAAGTCATCAAACTGTTATATTTTAAATTTTTGGTTCCATCATTTTTGAAGTTTTTAAAGTGGTTTTTGAAGGCGAAATTTGCCTTCAATATCTCGGATTTAGCACTTTTTATTTAGTGTAGTTTGTAGCCCAAAAAATTTAGATGAGAAACTTTGTTCTTTCTTGTTATCTCAGGCGCTCTTTCTTCGCTCTCTCTCTCTCTTTCTCTCTTTTTCTGTCTATCTATTTCTCTCACTCTCACTCTGGCTTTCTCTCTCTGTTTCTCTCTTTTCCCGATCCTTGCCAAGCCCTTTAAACCCCCGAACCCCCTCGAAATCGATGCCATTTGCATGTTAGCCAGCCAGTTTCCACCCCCTTCAGCCGGGCAGTTCCCCTGGGATCAACCCCCCTTTCGAAAAAGTGGGGGATGGCCACCCCCTCAGAAAGCCTAAAAGAATCCTGAAATTGCCCTCCAGAAATTTATGCGGACCACCAGCGCGTCAGTTGCTGCTGGTTTTTGCCCCAACTGGTACGAATTTGGGTATAACTTTGGCTTGGGGGTTTAAAGGACCTGAAAAGTTGCCAAATCCGCCCTTTCTGGTGACTGGGTCTCGAAATTGATTGCTTGGCCCAAAAGCCGCATAACAGTTTATTTTTCTGGCGTATTCAAGAGTGTTTCGTAGCTGTCGATGCCTATGCTAGGGGGCAAGGGGCGACTCTAGCTTTTCCTCATTTTTTTTAAACGGCCTGGGAAGCGCGAAAATCTACCTTTTTCTAAGTTTCAGCTGGTGTGTTACGTACTTGTCGATCTACGCTTCCCGATCCCTTTGATGAGCACTATTTGCTGTTTAACAAATCAGGCTTTAAAATTAATTTGCAAAGTAGCAAGTTAAGCTTTACAATTTTTTTGTAAACTTTTAAATGGTCCCTCTTTTTTATTTATTGAGACCATTCTTTGTACCCGATTTCCGGAAAACCTCAGTTTTCCGGTTGTCCCCTCCCTAGCTATGAGCGTCAAGGTGAACAGCCGGGGGTCGAGCTGTCGCAGCCGTGATTAATGAATTGAGCCCTCTTGGAAATGTGACATCGGCCAACCTTTCACCACGCACAAGCACACGTCAACTCATAGACTAACTAACAAGGAGAAACAACCCGGTCGTCATATGTTTTTGAGGACTGAGGAGCAGGAAAAGCAGAAAAAAAATGGGTTTTATTTAAGAAAGAGCCTAAAATTAGAAGCTGTTTGTTTAAAAGTATATACTTAAAACTAATGATTGTTTTTCAAGTCGTGCAGCTTTTTAAGGGTATCCTAAAAGTGCGAAAAGTGCTAGCTAAATGGCAATCATGGGTACGGATCGTATCTGTCGAGACATGGTCGACTAGACGTCGATTTTCTCCCTTACGAGCCCCTTTAAAGGTGCCTGGAGGTATTTAGGCTATCATTCAAAGTTTTTTACGGCTAGCAAGTAACAAAAAAATTAGGTAGCAAAATACAAAATCCCAGAAGCCGCCTTTCAACTCATCCCGTTGTCTCGCTTGCGCGCGCTGCGTACAGCCCCCCCCCCCCCCTCGCCGAGTCATATATTTGCACGTGTCATCAAGTGGGCACCCAAGGGGGGAGTGAAGTGACCGCTTCTGCTTCTTTTTCTTGTTCATCTCCCTCTTCTCGCCCTTTTTCCAAGCCACCCATCCCTCCTCATATTCCCCCCCTTTCTTCTTATTCTATTTCTTTCTATATCTCGCCGTGTTCTGGCTGCAAAACCCGAACCTATTTCTGCTGTTTTGAGGACCTGTCACCGATCCCTTGAGATCCACTGCTTTGCACCTAGACACTCAAAATTCCCGGGCCCGAAAAAGCTATATATCTGGGCCCAGAAATCGCGGCATTCTAAAAGATGCCCCGATGGGCCAATGCCACGCCACGAGCATTTCGAGTTATGGCAGAGAGTTGTTGCCGGTTCCGAAGGTAAATAAGGGTATTTAAAATCAATTCCGGGTTTACGCCTTTGCTGATTAGGCCTCTATTAATGTGTACATTTCCCTAATTGGATTTTTTAGGTTGATTTGAGATGTCACACGACCTTTCAAAACGTGTTTTTGTTCTTGAAAAGGAATGCTCTGGGAAATTAGCTGTCACTCCCCGTTTAAAGAGAACCACCGTAACGATTTTTATTGGCGTTAATCTCGCTGGAGCGAGGTTAAATTTGCGGCCAATTGCCATTGAATCCGAGCGTCAATAGGAATCGTGCGTAGTCATCCATTTGTTACGTTACCTTTAGCCAAACAAAATTTAGATGCACCATGCATTCTTTTCAAACCCCGAAAATTACATCATTTTGACGTCATTTTGCTAGCACAGTTCTTCAGCGTCTTTCAAACGCTTACCTACTGTCACATTCCGCTTGAAATCTCCTCACTGCGTCAGTAGGAATTTCTCGTTGCACTTCAACTGTTATACTCCCTTTAAAGCAGCTTCTAACAAAACTTCCTAAGCTTATTTCTAGTCCTAATCTGAATTCGGACATCCAAAAATTTCATCTGTCACGCTCCCGTTAAAACCCATTCCCCTACGTTAGATGCCTACGTCAGTAGGTCGTTATGTCTAGCATCCTGGCGCCAAAAATCCTTGAAATGTCACACTCCCTTTAAGATTTGACCCGCTCCGTTAGACTCCTAATGACAATGTTCTAAGGTTATGTCTAGACACCCCCAAGGGACATCAAAGCTCAGCATGCCCTTTGCAAGAAGCCGAACTCCGGAGCGGGGCACAATATAGGGCGATCGGATCGCGTTTCACGGGGAGGTTGGGAGGGCTTCTCCTTCAGCTTCTGCTCCGCCAGAAAACGCTTAGATTCAGATTCCGCTTATTAGGCCTCAGCCTAGGACGCTATCCTGGAACGCCCTTTTCTACGCTTCCATCCGGTCATTAAGGCAAATGGCCTACGTCTGGATTATGCCCAAAATTGGCTAGACCGGAAGCTGAGATGGCTCATTATTACTAAATCTCGATTCCTGCGCTCTTGCTCAAATTTTTGAGCTTATTTTTTCTAAAAATGGGCGATAGAGTTATGCCTTTCCATCCGGCGGTGGGTAGCTTTGTGAAAATTGGTCGAGAAGGAGCACTAAATCTGTTTATTCATAGTTTTTAACGAGTTTTTTTGGGATTTCTGGAGCGATTCGGATGCTGCAGTAATTATATAATGTTGTATTTCTTATTGAATACGCAAACAATTTTTAAAGTCCTTGAGCGTAATGTAGCCCTTCTAAAAACCTTAACTTTCGCATTTTCTGTTTTAATTTACTAAGTAATTATGCATTTATTAAAACGGGAGATGACGAGTTAAATTAATTTCTAATCTTCTTAAAGTCTACTGTAAGATCCAGACCATTTTTTTATCATCACGAGATCGTATTTCAAGCCATTCCAAAATTCCCACCCCGATTCCGTTTCGGAGTATCGGCGCGTAGTGATGTCTAGACCTTCAGAATTGATGAATTTTTGGTTCCGTAAAGTCAAGTTTTTATAGCCTAGGAGCGGGCTAAGAATTAAAGTTATAATAATACGTATACTTTCGCGCTAATCCATCATTTCCAGATCCTGGAATCGCTCGACCGGATCGCCGTCCTAACCGACTCGCCCGTGCTCCCGCAGCTCGTCCAGGGGCAGCTGATGGAGGACGGGTCTTTTAGGAAGCTGCTGCAGGTTGGTAACTACTTAAAAAATTGCTTAAATTATATCTTGGTCTAGTTTTTGGTATATTACTGACCGGAACCATGTAATTATGTTGTGCTGTGTAGTGTGGCCTGCAAGTTTTGTGATTTTTCCTCAAAACCCGGATTTTGTTTTCCTTAAAATTGCATTTTATACGTTTCTACATCCGATTATGATGGTTCAGACTACAAGCTACAAGCTACGAGATCTGATTTTAAGTCCGAGGAACGTCTGTTTTTCACAATGCTGTGGTTTTTGCTAGTTTTTCGTCTAAAAATATGTACTTTATATGCCAGATGCGCTTTGTGGGACCGAAGACGATTTTCTGGACTACAACAAATAAACTACAAACTATAAAATTTACTGGAATTGCCGATAGAAGATTTATTTTTCGGTTACCTCGATCCCGAACATCAACAGGACCAATGATTTGGGCCGTTCCGGCACCCATGGGTTGTTCGTTTTCGTTGGGGCTGTGTTTTTTATGTTGCTCCTTCTCACACTATCTCTCTCTCCCTCTTTCTCTCTCTCGCTCTCTCTTTCTCTCGCTTTCTCTCGCTCGCTCTCAGCAAATGCCCTGTGATCCCCTTGGGGGTTCCTGTTTTCCGGCCATGTCGTATACCTATCGGCCCGGTGCCCCGGATAAAAGGAAGAGAGAGAGCAAAACCCTCGGCAACTGTCTCATCTCCTTCCAGCAGCCCGCAAGGGGCCAATTCCACGACCCCTCCCCCCGGGCCCAGGACCCTATTTGTGGCCAGGTAAACGGGGTGGGCCACACGTGGTTTTGGGCATTTTTGAGTAGATGTACTTGCCAGATCCTGGATTTCCTTTTATCGCTAGTATGCTTTAGCACCCGGAAGTACCCTTTAGGTAAACAATTACGAACGGACCTAAGCCAGAGAAAAATAACGTTTTCCCACGGCAGGTTCAGGAGTCTGAAAATCTAGCGGACATACTTTTACGAAACCTTAAATTGGCGATCAGCTGTTATTTCTATTTTTTGTCTTAAACGACACCCTGATGTTTGTAATGTGAATGTTTATGTTAATTTTCTGCTTCTAATGGTGATTTTATCGCAAAAGCTTGAATTCCAATTGTAAACGTTTTCGTAATTAACAGATTCGGAATCAGCGACAAAAACTGGTCAGCATAAACCTCCCAAAGCTCTTACTCCTCGCATTTTGTCCGGAATATTCCGCTTTTAGGTAGTCAAATTTTCAAAAACACGTTTTTTATAGTCCCAACTTCAAAACAACGATTTTCAGCACCCCTAAAAAAGTTTTCAGTAAATTTTTGGAGCTCTGACTCTTGGAGCATCGTTAGGAATTTTCCGGAATTGCCACCCGACGAGCCTGCCTCTTTTAAGCGCCTAGTTGTCAAAAAATTTATAGAAATCTGTTTTATATTAATGAAATCTCACCTTTCCAACTTCATGCTTCCTAAACTTGAGTTTCGCCCCGTAGTTGTTATTTTAACGGTTCCGCCTTAGATTCCAGACAGGAAACCCTACCCCCCCCCCCGAACATGTCTCCTCCTTCCGTCACCCCCTCAAAAAGTTCGGCGAGTTCAAAAAATGGGGGTTTCCCCCCTCACCGATACCTCCCTGGTTTAAGACGCCCCTAATGGGGTTCTCGTCTTTCAAGAAAAAGCCCCTATCCTGAAGCGTTCCTGAAGTAATCCTGGCGTGGGGACGCAGGGCGCTTTTGCCTGCCTCTTGGAAGTCGAAAAGCTGGGTACTGGTTGTCAGCCTTTTCCGTTTTTTCCAGTTTTATTTTTTATTTGATGGGCTTGGGATTTGGGTGCCGGGGGCTGCATTCTTTTTTATCACTCTCGTGCTCCTTTGGAATCCAAATTTCTGCTCCCTCACCTCTCTAATCTAGTGCTTCAATCTGTGGTCGGCTTCAAGGGGCTCGGCTGAATTTTTTTGAGAGGAGGGGCGTATAAAAGTTGCGAACTGATGCATTAAGATGCCTGGAGTTCACCTAAATAGAAGCATCGCGTTGTCATCTTAATTCTAGCATTAATAAGATGTTATAGCTAGTAAGTTTCGCTTGTCCATACACCGCTTTACCTAGGTATGCGCGTCATGACTTCCATAACTTTAGGATAGGGCGGATTTGGCCAAAATTTTTGTATATTCTTATCATACGTTTACACCTCTTCGATTTAGAGTAATGCGTTAAGCATAAGTTAGTCAAGGTCCAAAAAGGCAAACCGCTCCGAAATATGACTTACAAACCCATTTCGCTTCGTCTAAAGCTCCGGCGATTCAGAAATTCTCTAGAAAATCGTTTGGATGAATCAAGAAGCTCCAGAATCGACCACGCTCTCTGCTAGGTCTAGGCATGTACGCGAGTCGAGAGAACACGTGGTGCTCTCATCATGATAACACAGTTACTGCCCGCTTTAACGCTGCCGCAGAATTCAAGCAGGCTCGAACTTGTCACTTGGCGCGCTGCGTAGCCGTCAAGACCTAGTCACAGAAAGCATCAATTCTTGCACTTCCTGGCCCCTTTAAAAGCAAGATCATTGCGTTTCTAACTCCATTTATTTGTAGTTTTTGGAAGTCGGACCAAACTTTTAGTTTTTGCTTTTAGCTACTTGTTGTTGATCTTAACAGTCTTATCTTGATCTTCTTTTTTATTTCTCCTTACACCCGCCCCTGTATGTTTGGTATCACGATGACCTCAGCCAATACCTCCTCAAAATCAATCCCACCCGGTCCAGCCGGTCCATTTCCGCTTCCCTCCTCGCCTCTTCCACCTCCTAACCACAATCCATCCGGTGGCCTCGAGGAGGTTGAGAGCAGCTTGGTGGGCCTCTCCCAACAAGCCGCGGGGTTGTGATGGATTGCCCACCATGAACTTGTGCCCCCGTCTCAACCAACCAGGTGTGCTATCAGGGCCATTATCATCACCCCTCCGTCACAGCCGGGTGTTTCCGGGCTTTTCCTGACCTTCAAGCTTTTCACCGGTGGATAAACATCCGGTTTCGGGTGTCACGTGTAGTTAAGCGGAATTTATACCGTAAGGCATGTTCATTTGCCTTTTTACTTTTTACCTTTCACCTTGTTACCTTTTTCACGTCAGAATTTTGAATTTTTAGGATGGATTTTGGCAGAATTAGGGTAGCAAGGCGAAATTACCGTATTTTGAGAATTTTTAGGCCTTGTATTCGATAAATTTCTGCCGGAAAATGTGATGTTTCGACTATTTCGACCCGATTACGGTAGTAAAAAACAACAGCAATCTTTAGAATTTTTGGTGCCAGATTTGTAGTTAATTCTGCATTTACTTGGCTTAAATTTAAAAACATATGATAGTTACGGTGGGCGCGATTTAGTGAAGTTTTGAATTTTTGTTTTCTCGAATTTTTAATGCTATTTAGCCTTTTTCTCTTTTTCTTTCTCCTGGATTTTTTTAGTTTTTACTTTACTTTTCTACACTAATCTTTCCCCTTTTAGAGCTTCTCGCACTCGAATTCCGCTCCACTACACTTTACGTCGAGTTCAGGGCCTTAATTGCGTTACATTCTACTTTCAAGCCATCAAAAAGCGTCTCTCTGTCAACCTGGACTGCTTGAAGACGTCTGACTCCAAATACAGCTGAAAGAGAACGATTTCGACGATTTTCTAGAATTTCTGAACTCCTTGAAGTCGTCCCCATTAGTCCATCCTCGTATGGACTCGATTCTCTACCAGAATCTCCTGCTCGCCGCGCTGATCGGCTCATTTTTGGTCTTTACTGTCTGCGTCGTGTGCGTCGGGATTCTAAGTGACCGCGGCTTCTGTTGCCACGAGAAGCGGAGAAGTTGGCGCAGGGCACAGTGCGGCGGCTGCCAGGAGGCCCATAAGAGCAAGAAGGGCAGCCGGCAGGAGTGTGTGGTAAACGAGGAGCCGGAAGAGGCCGAAGTGTACGCGGAAAATTCGGCCCATCATCATCACCACATCGCCCAGCAGCACTGCTCGCCGACGGCGCCTCAGCGGTACCACGAGGTGAGGAGCGACAGCAAGACGTTTTTAAAGGGGTCATTAAATGCAAAAATCGGCTAGTCTTGCCTGCTAGGTCTCAAAGTCCGCGACTCCCAAAAAAAACGGGCTGACGCATTTTTTAAGACGTATTTAGGCTTACCGCGTAACTGCCGAAACCTAGTCGACAGAGAGGGTCGATTATCGTACTCGCTCCGCCCGTTAAAGAAGCAATGAAGTTGAAAAATCTACCCTTTCATCCTTAGACTAGGTGTCGACAGCTACGTGTCGCTCCGAAAACTGTACAAATCGTTTCTCACGCGTATTTTGATCTTTTTCGTAGCTATCGAAACCTAGCTAACCAAAACCGTCGATTTAGCCTTTTGCGATCAATCTATTTCGCTGCTTTTAAAGGGACACGGAAGCGCTGGAATCTTCACCTTTTGGCCACTGGGTCTCGACAGCTACTAGTGATTCCAAGATTCCTTTTGGCAATGATTTCTGAAAACCTATGGTTGTCGAGATCTGGTCGCTAGAGGGCGGCGATTGCCGGGCCTTTATTCGCCTTAAAGGGGCCGGAAAGTGCCAAAACCTATCTCTTTCATCGATAGGCCTTAGCTACGCGGCACTCCAAAATGCGCATCTAGATTGATTTTAAAATCGTAAACTGGTGTGTCGCGTAGTTATCGAGATCTAGTCGCTGCAGGGTCGTGTTTCCAGCTTCCTATTTCCTTTCGCTCAAAGATTAGCGGATCTCAGATAGCTGTCGAGACCTAGTTTTAAAAAAGGTGAATTCTAGCGCCTTCTAGCCCCTTTAAGGAACCTAGCAGGCAAACTTTCACGCATTTGCCACGTATTTCCTCCTCTCCAGCGAGCCCCCGAGCACTACCAGCCGCTGGTGTGCAACGGGAGCAGTGCTACCGGGACGACCTGCAGCAGCCGATCCGCTTCTTCAAACCCTGGTGGAGGAGCTGAAGAGCTACGCGGCGCGCCAAAGAACGGAGCATCAGGTGGAGGAGGAGGAGCACGAGGTGGAACCGAACCCGGGCCCATCTCACACCCCCATCGACACTCCATCAAACACCACGACCCCCAGCCCTACCATACCCGTATGTTAAAACCATAGGGTATTACGGGGTTTTAGTCATCTTTCCTAAAAGTCATCTTTCCTAAAGTCATCTTTCCTAAAGTCATCTTTCCTAAAAGTCATCTTTCCTAAAAGTCATCTTTCCTAAAAGTCATTTTTCCTAAAAGTCATCTTTCCTAAAAGTCATTTTTCCTAAAAGTCATTTTTCCTAAAAATCAATATTTCGCAGTTGGTTTTTTTTGCAAGAAAAATTTTTTTGGAGAGGCCCGGGCCGTAAAATTTTAATGTCTCCATGCCGTACTAGACCTTTTCGGGATGTTTTGATTTAAGTTATGCTATCTTTGAATTCATAAAACTATTCAGAAATCAAAAAATAGGATAGGCTCCGATGCGACTAAGAGCTTTTATTAGGACTGACGGCGTTCAAGGCATTTTGCCGTTTCTACACAGGAAGCAGGTTTCAAGTTAGGCGGAGGTGGCATCCCTATTCGCATACCTAACTTCAGGAAAAATTAATCTTCGAAAAAAATAGTTTTTAGAAAAAAGTGATTGAGGAAAAATAAAAATTTACGATTACCTAGTTTTAGGAAAAATGACTTTTAGGAAAGATGACTTTTAGGAAAAATGACTTTTAGGAAAGATGACTTTTAGGAAAGATGACTTTTAGGAAAAATGACTTTTAGGAAAGATGACTTTTAGGAAAGATGACTTTAGGAAAGATGACTTTAGGAAAGATGACTTTTAGGAAAGATGACAGGGATTCGGTATTACGGTATTGTCGAAAATTCGATATTTAAGCAATTTCTTTTTCCTGTCCTTGCATTTTTGAACGGTTTTTGCACGTTTTTTGCATGTCGCGTAGTCAGAATTTCGCACTTGGTAGCTTTTGTTTATTTTTGCTTGTTTTTGGTGTGGTTCTGACATGGTTTGTCGTCTAAGGTACCGTACCTTGTTTTATGTTTGTTTTGATCGTCTTTATGTGTATTTTTGACGTTTAAAGGGATCAATATTGCCGTATTTAATTTCATTAATGCTCCTTTAAAGGTGAGAACCAGGCTCTAAAGTGTTGCTCTGAACTTTTCCTGATTTTTGCTCAAACTCCACTGATACCTGATCCGCGTTCCTGGGCCTTTTCTAGGCTTTCTCCCTCACCCGCTCTCTGTTTTTTTCTCTATCTCTCTCTCACTCTCCCGCTCTCTCGCTTTATCGCTCTCCCTCTGTCTCCCACACTTTTTCGCAGCCCAGATACCTTCTCCGTCTCGTTCGGTGCGAAGTTTTTTTAGGATTTCGCGAATTCCTCGGATCAGCTTACATCCGCTTCACGGCTTAGGGTTCATTCTGAGTCTTGCAGAAAACATTTAAGCAGTGAAAATGCGATGCTTATTAACGTATGTAATTTTATCTCGTAATTTTCTTAATTTTCCTTTTTCTCAAAGATCATCATCTTACCCACTTGTTGGCTTAAGCTAAAATCCCGGTTTATACGCCACTTACCGGGATCGGGAAAGTGACAGAATCGACCCGTTCAGTCGACTAGTTTTCGACAAAAGTTGAAAAACGCGAAATACGTCACGGTATGACTAATTTTTTAGCAACCTCAACTCACCAAAAAGACAGGTTGCGGCATTTTTTATGGCTGTTTACGCCTAGTTGAGATTTGGGGGTAGATTTCGACACTTCTTAGTCCCTTTAAAACTACCAACCAAACTCTAGCCCACCCCTGAAACTGCCGAGTTTGTTATTGCTTCCCCGATCACTTCCGGCCACCTCTCCCTCCCCTTGGCTGTCAAGTGTCGAGTCTCATTTCAGCTGCCTGAGCACGAGTGGCAAAGAATTGCCATTTGCAACGTGTTCACGCGTTCTGAGCCCTGTCGGGGAGCTTGAGCTCATCCCCGTCAGCTGCTTGGTGCCCCCCAGGCTGGGTCTCCTCTCCTTTGGCCCGGGCCCTAAGACCACATCAAATCCCATTCTCTCATGCACACACATACACATTACAGCCGCAGCTGGAAGAACTTGAAAGGGAGAGCCTGAGTCCGGGAGGGCCTTTGTTTGATGGTTTAGGGCCAAAAGTAGCGTCACCAAATGTTTCTGCTAGCTTGCCCTAGCCACGGAATTCCGAAAGGATATGTGCTAGCTTGCCTATTTTTAAGTATATCGGCTAGTTTGCTCCTATGCCTTGTCTGCTGCTTTTACACCCAAAAATGATGCTCTGAAAGGGTTTTTGCTAGCTTGCGTTGTATTGAATCTCTCTTCTCTTGTCTACCCATTTCCTAAAAGCCCTCTGCTGGCCTGCCCTCATACTTCCTAAAAAATTTCTGCTAGCTTGCCCTCGTCCTTTTTAAGGAATCTCAGCTAGGCTGCCCTTAACTTTCCTAAAAAATATCTTTTAGCTTGTTTCTCTGCTTGCTAAAGGGTCTCTGCCAGCTGCCCTTCTTACCTCCCTAAAATCTCGGCTCGCTTGTTCCTTTAATTATCGCTGCCAGCCTCCACGAAGATTCCTCAAAAACCCTTGCTGGCTTGCCTTCCAGCTTCCGAAGATTTCTCTGCTAGCTGAATTTTGTCTTAAAAGACCCTTGCTAGGGTGCCATGACATTTGCGCCCCGACACTTGCGCCCCGATTCTATCGCAAACTGCGGGGCGCAAGTTTTGTGGGCGCAAGTGTCGTGGGCGCAAGTGTCGGGGCGCAAATGGTCGGGGCGCAAATGTCGGGGAGCCTTTGCTAGCTCCTACAATCAATCCATTTGGACATCTTGCATTCTGAAACATGATAGCATCCGGATTTTACACGGACGCCGCAAGGCGACCTCAAGATTCTCTCTTGAAGCAACCGGAAACGAGTAAATGGAGGACAAAGCGTTCCCCTGGCTCAGTGCCAATTTGGAATAGGCGGTTAGAGCACTCGTGGGAGGCTCGATTCCAGCCCGCTCCTAATCTCATTTACCCGGTTGGCTCTAGGTTGGGAGAAAGGTGGAAGTTGGCCTAATTTTGCCGTAAATAGGTGTTGCGTGGAAATCGTCGTTTCCAACGCATTTTGCCTGGCATTATACCTCTAAACATTAATTTAAAGGGACAGCGCCACTTCAAAAGTTTTCAAAAGCCCCAAAAAGGGAATTTTCAAAACGCGTGTCAAGAGGCGTCATGCGTAGTCGTTTCCGTAAATACTACGCTATAGGCGCCATGTTTTTAGCCCTGAAATTCATCATTTTTAAGTTCCTGTCTCCTTAAGTGTTGAAATTACAACTATTAGATGGAAAAATTAAAGTTTTCAGAAAAATATAAATTTTGGCCCCTTTACCGCAAATTACAAAACATTCTTCCCATGAAAATACCTTAAAAAAAATATTTTTCTTGCCGTTCGAACCTTGCAACCACTGAAATGCGATTTTCCAGGCCGTTTTTGCGTTCTACGCCTTTTTAACCCCGATATTTAAGGGGTTGTTGCCTTCCGGGTTCCTTTAAGCCCCCAAACCCACCAAACAACATCAGATCCCCAAAACTTATCGATTCGGGTCGGGTCTCGAAGCGTTCCTCCTCCCCTCCTGCTGCTGCTCCTCCGGCCAGGCGCAACTTTCCCCCCGAATTTGGGCTACTTGTCGCGCCGTGCGTCCCAAGAGAAGGAGAAGCCGTGGAAGGAGCACGACAAGAAGGAGAAGAAGCAAGAGCGAGTGGTGCGAATGGAAAGCTAGTTATCGGGGGGTGGGGGGGCTGAAGGGACGAAGAAGCTGAAGAAGAAGCCGATGGCTCTCACTCCCCCCCCCCACCCACCCCACAAACGTTGCCATCTCGGCTCTGGGCCCTTGGGTCCTAAGCCTCTGCCTGGGCGGCCCACCTCAGAGCCTTAGGCCCCGAAATTTGGCCTGGGTTCTCCCGGGGGGTGGGTCCTTCTCGGGGTCTCTCTCTCTCTCTCTCTCTCTCTCTCTCTCTCTCTCTCCATCCCTCACTCCTCCCCGATTTCTTCCACACAACATTTAGCCCGCCACTAAGTCACACTCGCCAGTCGAACTCATACTCCAGCGGAACGACCCCGTTCTCTCTTTGTTTACCCACATTTCCTCTTGTAAAACGACTTGGAAACTAGTTAAGTTAGGCTCAGGTTTAGACGTAGGCTTAGGCTTAGCCTTCGCTTAGGCAGGTTTGGGCCTAGGTTTTCCTTAGCATTTGCTTAGGCTTAGGTTTAGGTTTAGGCCTTGTTTAACTTTCCAAAGCGCATCCTAACGTAAGTTACGAGGCGTAATTATGCGTATTCCTGCGGAACGTCTCGTTTCAGCGGGGCGCATCATAGCGTAGCGAAACGTACATAAGAGTATTATTCCGTAGTTTTCCGTATGCTCCTCGTCGCGTACATACGCGTATTGACGCGTATCGTAGTGCAACTTGACTGGCGTGGTTGAATGCTGGACGCTACTTAAAAAGAGGGCATAGTTCCGTCTTTTCCCCAATTTTGCGCTTATCCGCTACGCGCTGATACACTAGAAGTTTCCTCAATGACCTCTGCTACTCTCTGATACAATACACTACACAATTTCCCCGCTTTTTCCTTCAATCTGTCCCTAAAGCTTCATTTCGTCTTGTGCTCAACCTTACTCCTTCCATTAGACCCGGGGGCATCCATGAAATGGAGGGCGGGCCAGAGGCGGTACGGGACATTCCTCCGGACGACGATCGGCCGGGACCTAGCGGGCTGCAATCCGCTAGGGATGAGGAGTCCGAGGAGGAGGTGATAGCCACCCAATCGGCCGTCTGCACTGTACAATTGCGGAATTCGGTGAGAAATGGGGGGCTTTGCTAATTTTCTTTGTCTGTTTCGTGCCCATTTTTCATCTTTGTGCATGGATACTTTAGAAAATTGCATGTTCCATGCGTATACGGTATAAAATTTACCTTGATGTTATCGCTACGGACTTTTTGAGCTTTTCTTGTTTTTCTGGAAAAATCAGTGTGTTCCGTTCGCTTAAAAATCGTTCGTATTGTTGTGTGGAATTTCCCTGTTTTTAAAAATTGAATTGCATGGTTCCGGTCAGAAAATTGTACTTTAAAGGTATCGAAAAACATGTAGTAACTTCTATCACATCATTTATCGTATATTTTTCAGTTGTATGAAAAGATCTCACAACTCCAATCGCGGCCCGTCGTCTGCGGGGAGGATGCGTCGATTTTATCCAAAGAAGTATCGTTTCTCTTCTGTATTTTAGCAACTATATTTTTTCCTAGCGTAATCCGTTAATCTGTCGATTTTTTAGACCGTCTCCTACATCGAAACGTTGCTCTCGCCCAGCCCGGAGTCTCTAGAATTGCGGCAGCTTCTTCAGTACACTGATGTCGCGGTAGGCGTTTCTATATCATCTGAGAAAAAGTATTTTTTTTATTTGCACATTGAAATTAGCATTAAATTCCGATAGAATACGTTAAAAACTATACTTTAAGGGAGTCTAAGCTTGGCATAACTTAAATTACGTAATTTCGATGGATTTATCATGCCATAACCTCGTTTTTCGCGTTTTTAAAGCTTTTTTCGTAGTAACCTTTTGGAGTTACTATCTATTAAAACGTAGTTGATATCTTTATCCATTCGATTCCGCATATCTTGATTTTATTCAGGCCTCACTGCAAGCCCTCGACGTTGTCGTGGAAGAGGTGTACGGCGCAGAACGCGATTACAATGGCCCAGGGACGAGCCAGGAGCATCAGCTTCTAGATCAGCAGCCCTCCACGGTTAGTGCTTGGTATTGATTTTCATTCCCATGAGCCTTATATCTTAGTTCTCCCATCTACCTTGTTCCCAAACCAGCAAATTCTTTCTAAAATCTTCTTATCACCCGTTTTTTGGATGATTTCTTATTGATGCAAAATTTAAAGACGTCCCCGGCATGAAAACGCCGTTTTCTGTTTTTTTAAATGTTTTTACGAAATGAACCTTTTTATTCCGCTTTCCAGTTTTTCCAAACTGGAACTCACCCTGTCGAAAAATTTCATCGGATCCTAATTGCAAAGAGGAGAATCCAATTTTTATCAAAAAGAACCATCAAAAAAAGATACCTTACCCTAGCTTGGCGTGTTTTCCAATGCTCTAGCCAAGACTAGCCCAAGCGAGGCGCTAATCGGCCGGTGCTCGAATGTCACACAATCCGATGGCCGGGAGAGGCACGATGTGACAGCCGGAAAATGGATTCACCCATTGGCCCCGGGTCCCTAGTTAATGCTCTCTCATCCCTGGGGGCAATGGGGGTTGAAAAATAGGACAACTGTCCGTGGCGAAGTACACCGAAACGCAAGATAATTGCCAAAATTTTGGGTTTCAACCAGCCTTTTTCTGAGGGGACTGTTTCGAAATAATTTTTTTCGTGTTTTAATCGATTCAAAAGTAGCCGTACAGCCTGGGATCCTCGAGTTTTAGGTCTTGTCTTCTTCAAAGGACTTCGTGAGTATTCTTAATCGTTTTTTTCAGTATTTTGTAGTCAAATGTAGTAAACCCATGATGCGTAATTCCGAACTTTTGAATCTAGATATTAAAGGCACTGAAAAATTTAATTTTGGAACTCTTTTTACGGTTTTTATGGTTTAGTTGAAAAAACCAGAAATCCTGTTTTAGCTCCTTTTCCCGTGCTCCAACCTGATGGGGATTTTGCAAACCACATAAGCCTTCATTCTAGGAGTCGTTTTCTCTCCCATAAGTTCCGATAACATTCCGACAGTAAAGTTAAAAAAATTCTCGGCTTCGCCGGGTTTTTTTCGATACCTCCGAGCAGCGCCGAACAACTCGATAAATTAGCGGAGAAGTGGCAAAAAATACCCAGGGGCGCCGCAGCCATTTTCTCCGCCAAAAAACCTCCATGCATCTGGGAGTGGTTTGTCTAGAATGAGCTTTGCGGAACTCATGCATTATGAGGATTTCAAGTAGTCTTTAAATGGGATACAGAATAAGGTCTGTCTCTCTCCCACTGACTCTCTAACTCACGCTCTTTTGCTCTTTCTCGCGAGCTGTTGCTCCCTCGAGACCTCTCTCACTCGTTTTCGCCAGCTCTTGCTCACGGCGCGATCTCTCTAATTCTCTCAAATACTATATATCTCTCTGTCTCTCTCTCCCTCTCTCTCACTCTCACTCTCGCTCTCGCTCTAAAATACGACAAAAACACCCCCTTTCAAACTCTTTAAAACATCGATTTCCAGAGCGCAGCCTGTGCTCCTGGTGCCTCGCAAGACGCCTGCCGGTCGATGTCTTCGAGTACGGGACTCCCTTCACAACGGGACCCCAATGCCCCATTCTCATATTTAAATGGAGGTGTCCTACCTCTAGGTGCTCAACGAGCCGGCACCAGCCATGAGGACTATCTGCCCACGTCGTTTACAGGTGCGTAGCGTACTCCGGAAAGAAACATGAGAGAGGGACCCGATTACGAGATGTTTTAGGCGATGACGACGATGATATTCTGATGGACTCTGTCTCGAGAGTACGCCTCGTCCAATTCCAAAAAGACTCGGAAGAGCCGATGGGCATCACGTTAAAAGTAAGTTTTTCGGGCTTAATGGCTTGGTTTATATAGGTTATAACTTTGCCCTATGATAGTTCTACATACTTTTTAAGATTTGATAAGTATGTTTATGTCAAAAACAGGTTGAAACGTGATAAAAATGGATGTAATTGCCTAAATCATGAATTCAGGTCACCGAAGAAGGTCGTTGTTTCGTGGCGCGAATCATGCACGGCGGGATGATACATCGGCAAGGTAAGCAAAAATTAGTTTCAGGTCGCTTTGAAATTGAGGATTTTTAATATTCATCAATTTATTATACTTTTTGAGTCCTTTTATTTCCATTTCCGTTTAGCTACCCTACATGTCGGCGATGAGATCCGAGAAATCAACGGTGTCTCCGTGGCCCATCGATCTGTTGAGAGTTTGCAGCAAATGTTGAGGGACGCTCGAGGACAAGTTAGTGCAAAAAAACCTATTTTAAAGGGGCTAGGACGGCAGGAAAATACACTAGGCTGAAACAGAAGTTGCCGATTTCATTATCCATGCGACTATTCTTGTTCGGGCGCCCAAAAGCCAGGCTCGGATCGGCGCTATCGGTATTTTCCTCGCTTTTTGGCCCTTAAACCTCAATTAAAAAGCTTATTTGATTTATATATAAGCTATAAAACTACTCATATAACTTATATATTTTAGGTAACCTTCAAAATCGTGCCTTCCTACCGCTCGGCCCCACCCGCCTGTGAAATCTTCGTGCGAGCCCAATTCGACTACGAGCCTGGCCAGGACGACTTGATACCCTGTCCCCAAGCGGGGATGGCTTTTAAGACGGGCGATATTTTGCAGGTATACTATTTAATATTGTTTGTATATAAGCTATTAAAGCTAGCTTTCTTTTATCTGATTAAACCTCCTTTCCTTAGGTAATCTCCAAGGACGACCACAACTGGTGGCAGGCGCGATTCATCTCCGGGTTTCCCGGACTTGGCAATCCGAATAAGGAGGCGCAAGTAAGTCTGAATTCCAAAGCGTATAAATGGTTGACTATAACATTATATTGGGTACGACTACGCCACTTTCCTTTAGACAACAGCCGGCTTGATCCCCAGTCCAGAGCTCCAGGAATGGCGAACGGCTTGTTTGGCGATGGAACGGGCGAAGGATACTTGTAGGTTTTTTTAAGCATTTTTAAAGGTGTCTGAAAGCTAGAGTGGTGTATTACGTAACGGTTCCTGTCTTTATCCAAATGTACGAAGTTGCCGCGCGTAGATTTGGTCTAAAATCTGCTTTTCTTTGGTCTTCAGCGCTCCTTTGGCCATTTTTTTCACCATTGTTTTGACGTATTTTTAAGGCTAGCTTAATGCAATTAGTGTATAACTTACCGTAAGCAATCATTACAGGCCTCCCCGCCCACTGTATGTGGTTCAACAAGAAAAAGAAGTACTACTCCACCAAGTACCTCCAGAAACATTCGACTCTGTTTGACCAGCTGGACTTGGTGACGTACGAGGAGGTAGGCGAAGTGTAAATTGGACTGTCGCGTACCAGGTATCTTGATTTTGGAGTTGTACGGCACTGTTTATAGGAATATTACGTAGTGTTACAACCTAAAACATCAAAAATCTCGTTTTTACCGTGATGGAAAGCCCGAAACTTGCCTGAATGCTTCCATAACCAGTTATCATATAGATTTTGGCTTCAACCTGCCTTTAAACATAGATTACATCTTTTTTCAGTAAGTTAAACTCCTTTTCCAGGTAATGCGATTATCACAATACCGCCGGAAAACCTTGGTACTCCTCGGTGCCCATGGCGTCGGTCGGAGACACATCAAAAACACCCTCATCCATCGGCATCCCCAGCGATTTGCGTATCCGATACCACGTAAGCAGAGCCTCTTGAGATTTTGGTATTAAATTTGGCTTCCCTGGCCATTTAAGACAAAAAAATACTGATTTTCTAGATACTACAAGACAACCTCGAAAAGATGAACTGGACGGCAAGCACTACTTCTTCGTCTCCAACGAGCAGATGATGGTCGACATACAGAATAATGAATATTTGGAGTATGGTGAGTGATTTTCGAGATTTCACTGTATATAAAATAATACTAATTTCCGTGTTTTACGCTTTACCGGCTAGACAAATCGCGAATTACGTTTTTTTTTTGTATATTGTGAAGAAGATTATCGTTGAAAACACGCAATTTCCAGGCACCCACGAGGAGAGCATGTACGGCACGAAACTCGAGACGATCCGGAATATCCATAAGAGCGGAAAAGTGGCAATATTGGACGTGGAGCCACAAGCCCTGAAAGTCCTCCGAACCGCCGAATACTCGCCATTCGTCGTCTTCATCGCCGCGCCGAATTTGCAAGGGTTGCAAGATGTGAGTTTTTTGCTTTACAAATGCCTTGAAAATCAAAATCTTCCTATATGATCTTTGCTAGTTGTTTTTGACGTATTATCGTATAAATGTGAAGGTAGTATAAGGATAAATTATGCTTCCAGCCCGACGGCTCCCTTGAACGCCTCCTGAAAGAATCCGAAATCCTCCGCCAAGCCTTCGGCCACCTGTTCGACTACGTGATCGTCAACAACGACATCGACGAGACGATCGCGCAGCTTGAGCGCCTTGTCGAGAAGCTGAACGTCAGCCCGCAGTGGCTGCCCGTCAGTTGGGTGTACTGAGGAGCGTAGTGTATGTAGCCCAGCGGAATCCAAGGTTGCTGTCGCAGCCGAAGATTCAATTCTTAACCTCCCGATCTTTCAACGATATTTTTTGGTAGATTTTAAAGGGGTAGAATGTCAAAATTTTAATAAATGAAGAATAAGATTCGTTTTTCGATACCGTATTTTTATACGATTTCAAATCGGAAAAAACTGCTAAAATTCAAAAAATCGTAGGAAAAGGATACTACTTTATTCATTTTTTAAAAATCTCCAAATTGTTCGTAGATTTTTTGGGGCATTTTTTATTTTAGCACTAAAAATGCAAAAATAAATAAAATAAATTTAATTTAATTAAAGCTAAACTGAGGTTTAGAACACAAAAATTCGGCGCTTTGAAGTTTCTAAAGCCTTTCTCAGGATTTTGACGTCTCTGTCCCTTTAAAAATTGAGAAAAATCTATTTTTCGTATTTCCATATTTTTGATGAGTTAACAATCTAAAAAAACCCTCTAGCAATTTTCTACTGTAAATCTAGGCAATTACACGCTAAAAACGCAACCTCCGATATCACGCGCGCCCCAAAAATGTGCGCCCACCCTCCGGGTCCCCGCCAGAAAAATTCAATTATTTTTTTGCTATTTTTATAACATTTCCTAGGCAATTTTAACAATTCCCCTCGCACTGAAAAACGAATCCCATCCATTCCCTGCTATTTTCTTCATTTTACAATTTTGTTTTTCGATATTTTTGCACATTTTATGTGATACTTTTCGACTTCTCTGCCATATTCCCCTCCCGCCTATCCCCCAGTCGTGCTATGCTATAAAATGTCCGTTTTGCGCCGAAAACCCCCCGATTTCGTGGCCTTATCCTACTGTATGATTTTGTCATTATAGCGAAAGATTTTTGTTTATATATTAAATATTTATATTTGTGCGTTTTCGTGGGAGGATAAAGAGATATTTACGTTAAAAAATGGAAATACGTCTGAAATGCACCTTCACAGGGTTTTTGGTACTAGACTGGTAGCAGGGAGGAGCTAATTTTTATCAATCCGCTCTAGGCTTAGGTTTCGGCTTAGGCTTAGCTTAGGCATAAGCTTTGGCTTAGGCTTGGCTTCGGCTTGGCTATGCATAGGCTTAGGCTTAGGCGTCGGTTTCTGTTTTAGGCTTGGCTTAGGCTTGGCTTAGGCTTGGCTTAGGCTTGGCTTAGGCTTGGCTTAGGCTTGGCTTAGGCTTGGCTTAGGCTTGGCTTAGGCTTGGCTTAGGCTTGGCTTAGGCTTGGCTTAAGCTTGGCTTAGGCTTGGCTTAGGCTTGGCTTAGGCTTGGCTTAGGCTTGGCTTAGGCTTGGTTTAGGCTTGGCCTAGGCTTAGGCCTAGACCTCGGCTTCGGTTGGGTTTTTTAACTAAAACATGTATATAAACGGAAACCATATGTATAAGATATGTTTTTTTCTGATTTTAAGTTCCAAAAAATAAAAAACAGTTTTTTTTGTATTAAGAATTCAAGTGGAAAAATCGAACTTTATTAAAGCTTCAATTTTATTTACAAGAAAACTCCTCGCAGCACGCGTCATACATGGCAATCCCATTTTCGGAGGTGCTGAGCGTGCCCTCGTCCTGAAATACTTCGCTTTTTACACGAAATCGTTTGAATTTTCGAGTTATTAATTATGCAGAAAAATCTAGTTTTGATCTTATTTTCTGGACTTTCAAAAGCTTTTAAAACCCACGGTGCACTCGGTCGGCTCGTCCCACCCGGCGTGCACGTGCAGAGCGTTATCCCCGCAGCCGCACCCGCGCTCTTGCACGAATCGCTTGGGTCCCCTAGAAAATCATAATTTAGTAATTTTTATAGCGTTTTATTACTTTTCCCGATGCAGCATACAGTAGTCACAATCGTCGCCGCAGTCTATCTCGTCGGGCTGCAATTTTTCGAGTTTTTCAACTTGTTTTCCTAATGTAAATTTTCTAATAAGAAAGGGAACCGTTTTTAAACTGTTTTACTAGTCCTAAGCGCACAAAAATTAATAATTTTTTACTAAAAAGAACAAAAAATCTCGATTTTTCGACAAAAAATGGTCGATTTTCGATCAAAGTTTATTCTAGAAAATTTTTTCTGAATTTGTTAGTGTTGTTCCATTTGAAATGTAGCTAAATTTTGTTAAAAACCGTATTACAATACTTCTCATTAAGCTAGGAGGCTTTTTTGGATTTACAGGAAGAGGTTGGTTTGGGATTTCGGATAATTTCAATGACCAGACTCTAGTTTTTAGTACGAAATACCGCAAAGGCTACCTCTAAAAAACAAACAGCGTTTTTTGAAACTCGGTTCAGGTTTATTATAATGTAATTTTACATTTCATTTGATAATGGATAAGCATTCTGAACTTTTAAAACTTCAGGTGAGCCCAAACCTAATGCATCTCGGCTATTCTTTATCCTACAGGGATGTAAAGTATAACAAGATGCCCTCATGACCAAGACAAACATTTTGGTATACTTTACAGCCTTGAAAGATAAAGGGTAGCGAAGATACAAAAGTTGGGGTCATCTGGAGTTGGCCGGAGTGTTACCCGATGTAAGGCACTCTAATACTCACCGTATCCAACGGCTGCTCATCCTTCATCGTGATCTGGCATTTAATAGCGAGTGATACTCCAATAAGCGCAAGCAAAATAATCAATTTCATCCTTCTGCTTTGGTTTGCTGATCGTTGTTTCCGGAGAGTAGCCGAGTACCCGAGTACCCGGATTCCCCCCACCTATTTATCCTCAATTTCCGCTCCCCGCGTGTTTTGCGCCCGCCTTTCGGGTGTACCCGTTATTTGCCAAACGCGCGAGCACATAAATCGCTCTCAATTTTTGGGAAGCCCAAGTTTTGTGGGCGGGCGGCCTTTGGACAAGTTGAAGGTCAACGGTGACTCGATCAAAGAGTGTAGTAGTACACCCTCGACTAAATGACTAATTCGGCAAATATCCTGGTCTAAAAAAAAGAGAAGAAAAGCTGCTTGGTTTTGGGAAATGTGATGAAAACTAGGTGGAAACTAGAGGTTTTCCGAGTTGAGTGTAGCCCGGTCAATGACTAATTTGGCAATTTCTCTGCTCCTGGGAAGGAGATTAGGTCAAACAGTAAGGGATCTCTCGCGAGCTTGACAAAGGAAAAAGTCGGAGAATCATCAGTAGCTTCGTTTGAGCCTGGTCTGAGCTGGGTATGAAAGATAGTGCATGAGATTGAGAAACGATCTGAGATTCATGGAGGTTTGAGCTAAGCCTGAGTATCAATTCCTGTCACTGATCCACTTAAATGCTAGAAATAGTCGAAATGTAATAAACAATTGAACACAGCATTCCGCCCTTTACCAGTTGTGTTCGCTTGACCGGGACAGGATGGCAGGCATACAGGGGAACGGAGAATCTGCGCTCTGGCCCCGCCCCCTGTTCTCTTCCCCCATGCCCTATAGCCTAGTCTCGCTCTTTCGCCGCCTATTCCGCACCCCACCCCTCCCCGGTGTGTCTGCACCCCGTCGTCTGGCGCACTATCCGCCAGCCTACTCACGAACACCGCGGAATCATGTGTTGAAAGCACAATGCAAAAATTCACAACGCAGGTATTTCCAAGTACCGAAACAATAAACGAAACACACCAATTTACGGTCTTACGGAATTTACGGACCCACGGAATTTACGATGGGGAAACTTTTACTCGGGATTTTAGGGTAATCTAACGTTCCTGGAATCGCACATTCGTAGCAAATTGAATCCGGAAAAATCGAAATTGAGAAAAGTAGTTTTTTTGCTTTGCTTTCCTGAAATCCCTTTCATTCATCCTTGCGGTTCCCAAAATGTTTCCGTAACTATGACAATCAGTAATGATCTTAGTTTATCGCTAGGTTTCTGCCGGTTTTTCGAATCCTTGAACGGCAATGGCGTCAATGGTGCGGCGGCGGCCAGGTGGACGTTTTTGAATCCGCGGGCCCGTGATACACGCCACGAAATTCGGTGAGAAACGACTTGGTGCGGCGGGGCGTCCTACGAAAATCTTATCAAATTGATCTGATTCCCTTGTTGTCTTCTTATTAAGAAATTTCATGAAGTTTAGAACTTCAACTTCCGAAAAATGTTAGATAAACCATGATAATGGACTAGAAATAAGTAAAAACTATGAAAAACATTCGATAACTCGTTGATCAATTTTGCTTTTCCAAGACAGTTTTACCGCGAATTTTATCAAATGCCATCAGCTTTTCGGCAAAATGCGTATGACGGGCAAGCGTAAGATGACCAAAGGCGTCTTGTCGCCAACCAGAATCTTGTCCGCCTCGGTAACGCCGCCATCAGCTGATTCTCCTGCTCCCGCGGTCAAGAAAAATGTTTGCGAGGTTTGTATTTTCTTTTTAAGGATTTTAAGTTTCAGATATTTTCATTTTTCATCACAATTTTTTAGCACTGCAAGTTCGTCGTGGCGCCGGGACTCGAACCCTTCAGAAGCTCTCAAAGAATCGTCTGGCACTCGATGTCGCACTTGCCTTGGAATCGATTCCAGTGCTCAGGTTAGTCTTTATTACTATCATTCTTATGAAAAATTCGCTTTTACAATTTTTTTCAGTATGCAAGCAGTGTGCGGCGCAACGAGGAAGCGTCCTGCGCCATCAGAAACGTCACCACGGCGGCGACGGCACGGTTATTGACATGTCGTAAGTTTCCGGGCATTTCTAGGATTCGACCTTCCAAATAGAATCAGCGGAACGGTTTCTTGGCTGTTTTTACTGTTTTAAACGTAAAAACCCTACAACTTTTGATTAAAACTACGAAATTTACCGACTTTTCGACCCAAAATGGCAGAGTTCTGGCCAGTTCTCAACTAAAAAAAATTGGGAAGTTTCTTTGTTGTTTTCCAGTCAATAGTTAGTTAAATTTTGCCAAAAACATGATTGAAAGGCTTAATATTAGGTTACCAGTAAAGAACCGGGCTTATAGGAAAAAATTTATCCCCAAAGAATGCGAAAGAACCAATTTCGGAATTTCAAAAATTTCGTTAAAACGGATATCAATATATTTCCGCATCATTTATATCGTTATTTTTTTGTTTCCAGCACCCCCGAGTACTTCGACGCGTTGGTGAAGACGGCGTGCCTCGGATTTCCGCTCCAGACCGAGGAGATCAAGAAAAATGTGGCCAGCATCCGGAACCAAACGCTGCAGCGTGAATGGCTGGACGAAGAGCCCATCGAAAATCAGTGCAGGGTAATTAATAACTTAATCGAAAAGAAATGATACCATATTCAGAAGTGCGGCAAGCGGATCTTGGCGCAAGCCGGATCGGCGCTTCTGCGCCACGTTACCACCCATTTTGGAGGACGGCCCTGGAAATGCTCACGTGAGTTTCAATTTCCGAGAATATTAAAGCGGAAATGTAATTTGTAAATTGTGCATTTGGCTAAGTATGTAAAATAAGCATTAAAAACTGGTTTTTTTACGCATTATCGACGGAGCTAACTTTGAAGGCGCCATTTTTCTAATATAAATAGATGAATCGTCACAAATTTTGATTAAAAACACGAAAAATACCGATTTTTGGATGAAAATTTGAACTAAAAAGTGTGTAGGAGGTTTTTATTGTTTTTCTACTTCAAATATGTTTAAATTTGCTAAAATAATTATTAAGACACTTACTATTACTTTACTGTAGCTGGTCGCATCTTGAAAAGGCGGAACTGTCACCATGAGAATTTGTGATTTGGTGAAGATGAAAAAATGAAACGTGAAAATTATTTAATTGTCTAATTATCTAAAACCAGCGCCCAAAACCCGCGTCGCGGGCCTTGGGCGCTGGAATGCGGCCTTTGCATGAGAAATTTGACTTTCCGATAGCTTGGGTCCTTCGGACCCCCTCCCTTTCTCCGACCACACCCGCGCGTGCAACTTGCAAGAATGAGGAAATTTGTATTTTTTTGGGATTATGCAAAGTAGCCCTCCCTGGCGCCGGACACACACACACACACACACAGAGAGATACACGCCAAAATTATATAAGGTAGGATAAACATTAAAATCAATTAGATATTTAATTTAGTGTGCAAATTTCGCGGCCGGGCACCTCGGCATATCCGCCGGCACCAGGAATCCATGCACGAATCGAAGGGAACGGCAGTAAATACCAGGTTTGTCCAACACGTTTTAGTCCTGAAAATTTCACTTCCAGAGCCCCAGATTACTACAAAAAATTGATGCAAGGCGCAAATGAGTGCTTCCCGCTGCAGGACGACCAGCTGAAATACGCGCTGGAATGCATGCGAAATGACCGGCGAGGAGAGGGAGATGGAGATGGAGACGATTCCGGGGAGGACGAGCACTATGGAGAATTGACCGATGATGAGGAAGATAGGGCGGAAACGGTTTGTTTTTTAAAGAAATTTATACGAAAAAAATTAGGATTTCGCCTCTCAGCCCACGCGAAGGTCGCAGCGGCTCGTGAAGGCTTCAGCCGCAAAGCGAGCCTATGATGAGACGCATGAAGATGAAGGTACATTCTTTCTCCTCATCCTTATATACATTTGCAAAATTTGTAAAGCAAGAGATTTACTAAAAATAGCAGCATTACGCCTTTTTCAGAGCTTGACGCTGAAAATCTGACCTATGACGAAACGGCATCTCACTATGATCAGGATCAATCTTTCAACGATCAGGTGAGCTTTGAAATTATCGAAATTTCGGTACTGTGCTGTTACGGGGGGGATTTTGGCAGATAGGAAATTAATTTTTCTTTTTTTTTGCTGCCTAGACCTGTTGATAAAAAATTATGTATTTTCATAGCGTTCTTAGCCGTTTTTGATAACTAGAAAGTTAGCAAAATATTTAAGATTTTGCGAAAGTGAAAATGTGGACGTTTTTGATACATTTTTACCAAAAAGTGAGAAATTTTCAAAAATATACAGATTTTTTTTATCCGCATGATCTGCAAACTGTAACCAAAATGCTCTCAAAATTTGTGTGTAGAGCCGCATCGAATTGTTTAAAAATGTTGTTTCCCTTACTAAACCTCCCCCTGGTAACACTCCAGTACCGAAAGTTCTATAAGTATTTTCATTTTTGTGATTTTTAAGACATTTTGCTGCGTTTAGTCACTAGACCCGACCCCAACGCCTGCCACAACAACCAGCCTTCGGAAAAGAATCAAGCGTGAAGCAGCTGGTAAGATCGATCTTCCAATAGCTTTACTTTTTTTCGTTTCAGAAACCGACAATCGGAGCTCATCGTCGGGTCTTGAAAGCCTTTTGCAAACACAGGTATGAAAATTGATATAAGGACAAACCGTAATCTCTTGCTTCAGAACCTCCATCTACTCGAAGAAAATGAGGCTCTTCGGAAACAGATTGTCAAGCGTGACCAAGAGATTGGCGAACTGCAGATGAAGCTCGCAGAAGCGGAAAGGAAAGCGGAAGAGAGATTGAAGGTATATTCAAAAATTATGATCTGTATATAGGTTTCAGACTCCCGATGAATCGGATAAAAAACGAGACGCGCAGAAAGAGGTTCGTTCGTTTTTGAAAACTGAAACGTATGTTTTCCAGCTGCTCGGCCAGCTCAGCTACGAGAACCGGGAAATGAAGCGCGAGATCGAGGAGCTGAAGCGGCGCAAGAACGTCGAATAGAAAGCAAATAGAGATTGTTATTTTGGTCACCTTGTTACGCGTGTTTTATTGATTTCACGGGTATTTGTTGTTGCGTTTGTTGTTTCTTTGTTGCCGTTGAAATAAAACAACTTTAATTTTTTTAAATCAGATCTTTCCCGTAATCCCGTACGGCACTATAAAGAACGATACGCCATTTCCTTAGATCATATATCATTCGATAAAAAGTTCAGAAAATTATGAAAGCTGTTCGAAAATAATTGTGATTTTTTTCGTCGAAATTATAGCAAAATGGCCAAGAAATATCAAAATTTTCGAATTTTTCAGAATTTAAAAAATTTTTGTAACTTTTTAGCTAATCAAAAACTGCTAAGCACATTCTAAAAATACAATAAATATTATTAACAGGTATAGGTCGAAGGATTATAAATAAATTTTGTAACTTCGTAATTTTTTCCTTTTTTGTCGTCTTTGCCCGAAAACCGAGCCTTTTTTCCTTTGAAATTTTTTTGAACTTTCCAGATTTGAAAACTGCGTAAAAATTCTATAAAAGGTGTTTTATTTTGTTAATGGGGGCCGTCCGCGTTGCTGGGAAAAATTTAGTTTTTACGCCGCGAAAGATCCCCCACCGCTAACAGTCTAGTACCAAAATGCCCTGCTCGTCTTCCTCTTGCTCCTGAAGCGCCGTGTGTGATGGTCGATGTCTTGGAATTCCCCCCCCCCCCGCTAACAGACGAGTACCGGAGATTCTTCATGCTTCCTTTGTTTTCTAGTTTTTTAGCCAAACTAGGTCAGGTCAGGTCAGCCAACAGGCCAGCTATTAGTGTGTTGTTACTATTAGTGTCGTTCGTGAGTATAGTATTACTATCAGTATCAATCGACTACCTGAGCTGCTATCTGCTATCTACAAATGGCCTGCGGTGTTGCAGTAGTCCTTCAGCCCCCTCTCATTCTCCCCTCCTCTCTCCCCCTCCGTTCTGCCCTCCCCGCGTAGAATCGATTGTCCACGTTCCGAGGCACCCTGGCCCCGCCACACTCAAACGTTTATTTTCCTTCTCCCATTTCGGTGCAGCTCCAATTTCTGGCCTCGATTAATTCATACTAATAACCTTCTGCCGGCCCTGGCTTTTACGATTCGCCTGTTGCTTTATTTTATCCTTTTAGCGCCTGAATTCCCTGAATTCATAGTGGTTGCTCCTGGTTACCGTGGCTTACGGGAACTGCTTTGCTAAAATGGCCCTGTGTTTCGATTTTCTGTCGATTTCCGGGGTATATTTGTGGAGCCTATTCCTGTACCTCATTTTCATGTATTTTCTAGTCTAGTGAAGGCCAAAAATAACACTGAAATTGCGTTTTCAACGCGTTATTTTTGAGCTTGTGTTTGAGTGTGAATTTTGCTCGGCTGAAGCCTTTTCAAATGTATTTTTCACGGTGTCCTTAAACTTTCCGCAGAAGAACTGTATCTTCCCGCCAATGCTTTTTAGATCCGGCTTACAAGCCGTGTACCCTGATAACGCTAGTCTCCGAGTGAGTCTGAGTTTTCGAAAACGTAATTTCGAAAACGAAATTGTATAACTTTCGTATTAGTATATTTAGTCTAATATTGCCAAGCTTTTTACAATATTCTGCAAAAGAGTGATTCCATAGTCTAGTGCATTTTTTCTGACCGCCGTTCTCAATTTTATGAACTTGCCTGGGCCTCAAAAATCATTCCAAACTCTCCCTTTTCAGGTAAATCTTGACCGGCGACTGTTTTTACTTGTCGAACTTGCCGAACTCGCTGAAAATGTCGTACAACAACTACGACAACGGGGGCAGCTATCAGAATCGGAGCTACGGAGGTGATGGCGGCGGCCGCGGAGGCGGTTACCACCAGCGCATCAACGAGGAGGATGTGCCCGAATCGAAGCATACCGTCTTCATTCGTGGTCTGCCTGGCAGTGTTAGCACGGAGGAGATTCGGTTCGTTTTTCAAAAAAAACCTTGTTATTTCTTTTAATTTAATTCATTTTAATGTTAATTAGTTTATTGGGACAGTACGGTTCAATTTTGACGATAAAATTGCGAAATAAACGGTTCTTATGCATCATCGGGGGGTGTGTTTAGTTCCACAAATTTTCCAAGATGCTAAACTGGATGCTTAAAAAAGAGTTAGGCTTGGGCTTAGGTTTAAGTATAGAAAAAAGGCTAGGCTTAGGCTAGGGCTCGGGCTGAGGCTTGGCTTAGGCTTAGGCTTAGCTTAGGCTTAGGGTGAGACTTTTAGGCTTAGGACCCAAAAACCGAAAATCATCCGTACTTTCCCAATAAACTTTTCAGAGGGTAACACTGACAATCTGGTATTTGATGGCCGGCAAAAACAGGTGTACTTTCGGGGTCCGCGGCTTGGGCTCAAGCTTAGGCTTCGGCTTCGGCTTAGCTTTGGTTAAGCTTAGGCTTAGCCCTAGCCGCTGGGCCCCGAACCTCCACATTCCATTCCAATACGAGAGTCGCCAATTTCAGCAACAGTTCTCTGTGTCCAACATTATCTATATGCTTACCAGTGTGACCGTTACCTTAAAAATAATCACTCTGTGGCTGCGATGGATCCTCGAAATTTTGAGGGCAAATCTCTGGCCTCGAAATCCCCGGGAAAGAGCCTCGAAGAAAATTAGCCGGCAGCAGCCCTTTTTGCCTAATGCTCTACGTCCTGTGTTTTTGATAGCCTAATCAGATACCGAGTTTTTCTGGCTCTGGATGCCTTGGATGGGTGAGTGGTAAGAGTTTTCGGCGCCCGAGAAACGCGCACTAACAACCGTTTTTTTACCGGGTTTCACGGAGCAGCAGCAGAGTTTCGGCCTGGTTTTGGATTTTGATCCGGCCGGAATTTTGCCGAACGCTGCGCGACTAACCCCCGATTTTTCAGAGATTTTTTCAACGACAAAATTGGCCCATGTTCATTCGATTTCACGAAAATCTCGCCGGACCGCAGCCGACTGTTTGTGGCGGTTCGCTTTGAATCGCGGGAGCATGCTAGGGAGTGTATGGATGAGTGAGTTTTTTTTGTCCAAGCCTGGTTCTTTTCCGTTATCGGGGGGACTAATTTCCCCACCAAGAAATTCCATGTCTTGAAAATCGCGAAATATCACTTTTTTATAAAATTTTGCACATTTTTTTTAATATAAAAGTTGAGAACCATTCGAAAAAATGCAATTTTTTTTGACGTTTTCGGCAAAATCACGGAAAATTACGAAAAACATAAAAATTTCGTACTTCTAAAATTAATAAAATGATTTTTAAAGCTTCCAGCAATGAAAAACTAACCAAAATCCTAAAAATGTGGATGCTAAGCTGAAGCGAAGCCTAAGCTAGGCTCGAGCTAAGCCTAAGCTAAACCTGAGCTAAGCCTATGCTAAGCAAACGATAAATCAGAAAAAACCCAAACGCTATTTATTATCAACCAATGAGTACAAACGGAAAATAAAAATTAGCTTCCCCCGTTAAGCGTAAAGCACCCAATCCGTACTAAATATCTTTTAGATACAAAGACCGGGACCTTCTTGGATACCCCTGTGAGATGACATGGTTTCGCGACATCCGCCGCTACGCCTCCTACCAGGCAGCCCAACAAGGTAGAGGCGGCGGTAAGAATACCCTAAAACTTATCTATTTATATACTATCGATTGGTGAACGGCACATTACTATTGCTTATCCTAAAACCGGTCAGGTGACATTTTCCTAAAAAATCGAGATGCAAATTCCAGCTTAAATTATATCTTTTAGCCGCTCTTCGAAGCCGTGGTCGTGCTCGTTATAGTGGCGGGATGAATCGCGGCTATGATAGGTATTTTAATTTTTAAATCCATTAATTTGTGCATTATTTTTTAGGCGCGATGAGCGTAAACGCCGACGCTCACGCTCAGACGAATCCTCGCGCTCCCGCTCCCGCTCCAGGAGCCGCTCGAGGCGGTCGAGGTCGAGGAGGTATCATTTTTCTTTAGTCACCAGAAAGTTATCCTAGCCGCTCCTCCGGCAGCTCTCGCTCGAGGTCACGCTCGCGCTCGCGCTCCAGCCGCGGCGGCTACCGCAGAAATCGCTCACCGGAAGAGGATTCGGAGGACGAGCGGCGTCGCAAGAAGAAGGAGGAGAAGCGCGCTCGCAAGGCGGCCAAGAAGGAGTAGGTTTTGGACTTGCAATCTTTCGACAAAATGACATTTCAGCGAAATGAAACTCGAAAAACGAATTTCGACATCTCAAAGTTCTTCTATATTCTGATTTTTAGGAAACGTCGCAAGCGCAGCGCCAGCGGTTCTCCAGTTTCCGAAGACGGCTCGGATCGGGAGCGTTCGAGGAGGGAGAAGAGCCACTCGCGGGTCTCGTCCAAGGAGCCGACGAGGGAACGTTCGGAATCGCCGCTTCGCGTCGGGGACCCGAAGGTAGGGCTCTCAAAAATCACTAACAATAAACTACAAAACATAAACGCCATTTGAATCGTCTTTTCAGATTGGTGGCAACGACAAAGACATCAAAATCTCGATCACGATGCCGCCGCTGCCGAATATTGAACTGCCGCCCCCGGTGCAATCCGAGACGGCCAAGCAACTCCAGAATACGAAGATCCAATTCGGGCTCGAGGGGGTAGGTCAATATGAATTATATTTAAACCGTTTATTTAGCCATTTTTCGGCCTAAAAAGTTCAAACTTCGTTTTGTTAGCGCTTGTCTTGGAGCTTTGGCATTATCGGGGGGAGACCAATTTTTTTTACAAACCCAGAAATCCATGTATCCGCTACTATTTTCATAATTTTTGGTAAAATTAAGCGATATTTTAAGTGGAAAACCAATCACAAAACCTTAAAAAAAACTTTTTAGGTAAAGTTTTGGTCAAAAATCGGCCGACCCAAAATTTGTAAAGTTTTTAGGCTTAAGAATAGTAAAAAAAAACAGTTGAGAAAAAACATCCTCTAGTCCCGATTAGAAAATACGGATTCTTAGAAAAAAAAAGAAAAAGAAAAATCCTGTTTTAGGACTCGAAGCCGATTGTCAAGAACGACTTGCTGAAACAGGACCCGGCGCCGCCGCCCGCCGAAGAACCCATGGACATTGAAAAAGGTATACTTTTACAAAGTAAATTTAAAACTTAATTAACGACAAAAAAATTATTTTTTTGCCCCTTCAGAACCCACTCCTCCACCAACGCCAGCCTCGACCCCGGTGTTCACCCCGGTGTCGACACCGGTGCCCAAGCCTGCCCCTGTCGAACGTGTCGCCCCCACACCGCCAGCAGTCGTGGCCCCAACGCCAACACCGCCTAAGCCAGTGTTCCATTCCCGGCCGGCTCCGCTACATTCGCACGTGCCAATGCCGCCGAAGCCAGCGCCAATCCCACCTCCGCCCCCTCAGGTGCAGCACATGACCCCGCCGATGCCGCGGTTTAAGGTAAGTATTACATTATTACTCAGCGTAGTAACGAAAATTACAAATACATCAATTCTTACATAAAAAACAAACGCAGTCAATCGTAAGAAAACTCAAGAAATTTCTCAACGTTGAACAAACCAGGGCTCAGGATTGTCTGAAAATTTGCACACAGATAGGGTCGAAGGTGCTGATCATCATCTCGATTTCTGAATTTACTACCGCTCTTCAAAACTAGAAATATGCCACGTTTCATGGACATGAAGGGGGCTTAACGCTTCGAAATTCTCACTTTCTGACTCACGAAACCACGGGCTCAAAAATTCCGCCTTTCTCATGCCTTCCTTCCTATTTGCCACCACCTAGTTACAGCCTATCGAGCCGGAACCGTCACCACAGCCGGTAGCCCCAACACCTCCAGCCGTGGCCGTCGCTCCTAGAAACGAGGCACCCCCTCCGGCTCCTTGTGCCGTATCCGCCGCCTCGATTCAGCTGCCACCTCTCCCTCCGGCTCAGCCTCCCGCGCCCCCACCGAAAGTACACCATCAACACGCGGCTGCGATGAATGGAGAGGTGCGTGAGATTTTGCAGATTTTTATTAGGAGTATATATATTGTATTATGAGAGGCTGTGAAAAGGTCGACTAACAAAGACCATTTGGGAATGTTTATCCCAGTTATCAGAACACCATCTGACAAAGCTAGCCGAAAACTAGCAAAGACCATTTGGAAATTTTTCTACGAATATGCACAATTTTCGGAGGTCTATGAAGCTCGAATTAGCGAGGGTAATTTGCATAATTTGCATAACGCGGAAATCCTGTGATTTATCCCGATTGTACGCACCCGTGCAGTTGCTTCGCAAGTAATTTGCATAACGTGAAAATGTCAACATTTTCCGAAGTGTTACGCGCTCGTGCGGTTGCTTTCAAACGTAATTTGCATCTCGCCAAAAATTTTGATTTTTCCCAGTTTTACGCGCTCATGCGGGAAGTTTGCGGGAAGTAAAATTTTGGTTGTATAATGCGCCTGCAAAGCGGGTTCGAAAATAATTTTGTATCTTCTGACGTCTTCTGAGTTCGTAATTGGTTTTCTTGTCGAAATCAGGTTTTTGGAAATTTCCCGGAAGCGTTTTTCTTCTTGTTATAGAGAGAATTGGAAGTTGTCGCTTTCCTGGGCTTATATGACGCTTAAAGAAGCTTAAATGGAAAAGTATCTAAAGAATGCTTTTTCTAGCTGCTCGTTTTGATAACAAAAACGAAACGAAATTGGTTGGCGCCAGCTTCCAGCTGCTGGCTATATTCCCTGACGACGAGGGGTGTGGGGTTACGTGAGCCTAAGAGAGAACACCGCGAATCGAAAGGGAGCAGAGCACGAAAAGGCGAGATACGGGGGGAAGGAGGAGAGCCCCGAGCCGAGACACCGAATACCACACCGCACAGGGCACACCCCGGCGAGAGTGTGGGCAAAAGCCGGAGAGCCACGCGGTCGAATCAGCTCGAAAACGGGCCGCCCCCTCCGCCACTGCGCCGAATCGATCTCCGCTTCTTGCCGAACGCGCCGAATTCTGCCATTTTCGTCGAATATTGTCGGCTTCTTCTTGTTCTTTTTCTTCTTCGTATTTCCTCGATTTCGAATCTTTTCTCGACTTCGATTGGCATTTGAACGTTGTGTTTTTAGGCTACTCTTTCCGGGTTTTTGGCATTTCGAAAGGGGGAAAACGTTTTTAAAAATCGCTCGAATTTTCTAATATGAAAAAGGACAAACTACCGTGCAGAACCGAATACAAAAACTGTGCAAATTTTGATTGATAAAATATAATATCAATATTCGTTTTTTTTGCATTATCGGGGGGTGGCCGAACTTTCTTGTAGATGTTTAGAACTGTTTATTAACGTAATAGTAAGGGTTTTAATCAAATCTTCAGTAAAAACTAACTATAATTTAAGTAAAAAAAAACAAAAAATGGTAGAAAAGATTTTTAGGGCAATTTTAGTCGAAAAGAGGTCATTTTTCGTCAAAAGTCGCTTTTTTTGTATTTTTACCAAAAATCCCCCCACCCCCGGAAATACACAAGAACCCATTTTCCATATTTGTTTTTCGTTTTGCTCCTAAAAAGGTGTCCACTATTGCTTGAATCCATTCGTTCGATGAACTGCTCTGATCCTAGAATGGACGGCGCCGTAAGCGAGCTCGAGCCGGCCAAGGGCCTCCGGGTCCATTTTGTGCCCACCCGAAAGTACCAGAGCGTCAAGGTATCGGCTCATAGGCCTCGTTTGACTGGAGCTTTAGGCCGGTTCAAAGGGCGGCTACACGGCCGTCTTTGGCAACGTCGAGTACATGCACGACAAAGCGTACGTGCAGGCCAACGGCGAAGAGCGGTGGTATTGGCGGTGTATTCGCAAGTTCTGCAAGGCTCGCCTGGTCACAAGTACCGAAGGGGTGATCCTGAGCTGCCGCAACGAGCACACGCACTGTGATATGGCCAAGAAACAGGTGTCGTTTGGAGCGGAGTGGAGCGTAGTTCTGTAGTTGGCTTAGGCTTGGGCTTAGGCTTGGCCGAGGCTTGGCTTAGGCTTGGCTTAGGCTTGGCTTAGGCTTGGCTTAGGCTTGGCTTCGGCTTGGCTTAGGCTTGGCTTAGGCTTGGCTTAGGCTTAGACTTCGATTTCTAAAGGTCATGCTCCATTTCGGCGAGCTTGACCTCCTTTGGAAGCCTGGCAGATCGCCAAAAACTTGTTAACCTCCTTTGTCTTAGCCAGAACCGATCAACGTACCCGCCCAACCCCAAAACCACTTCGCCAACAACCCGGCGATGATGATGATGATGGGCGACCACCCGGACCTGTTCCAACAGCACTTCATGCCGCACTTCCCGAACTCGATGCCCCCATTCGACCAGTTCGACGTGAAGCCCGAGATCAACCGGCTGGCCTTCCCGGTCGGGCACCAGGTTCAACCTCAGCAAGCCGGGCCAAGTGGGCACTCGCCGTCGACCAGCTACGATATGCCGTTGGCGGATATGCTGCTCAACTACTGTGTAATGATTTGGATTTGAACTCAACTTTGGGTTAGAAATGCGGGAAAATTTTGGGGATGGGAAATTCCCAAAGGGTCTTTGCTAGCCGGCCTTGTATAAAAGTAGGTTAGACGAAGGTAAATTCAGCAGGTTGCAAAAATTCCCAAATGGTCTTTGATAAATGCTTTAATTTTCCGTAGCCCCGGGGGAATCGATCCACTCATGCCGATGGTGGTCTCAGAATTTCGATAAAAAACAAGCTTACAAATTTAAATCCCGTTTTAAACATTTTTCGGTGTTCCAGGGCTAATTTGCATAATCCTAAAAAATAGGAATTCCCTCATTCTTGTCAGCTGCACGCGCGGGTGCGTCGGTTGGCCCGAGCTATATAAGAAAAATCAAATATTATCTGCCAAACACCAATTCCAGCGCAAAGCCCGCGAAGCGGTTTTTGGAAAATGTTTAGGAAAATTTTTCGTTTTGGGAAAAATTTCCAAAATGATCCGATAGTCCGCCTTTTCTAAATTGGGTTAGACAACACGAGACCGGTAGAAATCGGGTTGAACAAATTCCCAAATGGTCTTCGCTAGCCGGTCTTTTCTAAAGCTAAGTTAGACGAAACCAGATAGATAAGTATTGGGTGAAGATTAGGCTGGAAAAGTTCCGAAAAGACCTTTGCTAGTTTTCTTTGCCTAAATTATGTCATGAGAGGCCAATATGGCGAGTAAGAAATAAATTGTTAGAAAGTTAGAAAATTCCCAAATGGTCTTTGCTAGTTTGCTTCGTGAGGAATAGGCAACTGAACTACTGCTACCAAAATTAGCAAAAAAAACCCAGTTAAACCTCGATTTTAGGATGCCGCCAAGCAACAGCCGGCCAACGGGCAGCAAAAGTATGGGCTGACGGATCGGCTGCTCGGCAGCATCAAGGACATCCAGGGCACCATCGCCTCCGCCATCAAGTACGAGCCGCCCGAGGAGGAGGAGGGAGGTGAGCAGTGTTTTATCTAAATTTCTGCGCAAAAATGAAAAATGTTTCTAAATTTCCCGTTTCCAGGCACCCTCAAGCTCTCCTCGCTCGCCACCAACGCCGATGACGAGGACGACGCCGAGATGAAGAGCCTGGAGCGCGAGCAGCGACTCTCACTCCTCAACCAGATGCAGATGGACAAGGTCGAGCTGAAGAAGAAGCAGCTGGAGAAGGCGTTCAAGAGCGACTGCGAAACGTTCAAGATTGTCACGCTGAAGCTGCTCGGCAAGGACGCCGACCTGGAGAAGCCACTACGGATTGCGCTTATGGAGGTGGGTTTTGAAACGATGCAACTTTAGTTCGAGTGGAAAAAACAATAAAAAACTTCAAAGGAAATTTATTTAAAAATTGAAAATCGTCAAATCAATATTTTTGTATTTTTAATCAAAATCCAATCAAAAAAGTTTAGAAATCCGCTTTATATTACAAAAAATTAAGCCCTGGAAAAAACTTGGGTTCCCCGATACCCCCCCCCCGATATCGCAAAAGACCCACGCTTTCTATTAAATAAAATTTCTACATCTTCTGTCATTCCAGACGCTAATATTTCCTTTCCCAGGTGATGACCGACCTCGAGAAGCAGCTGCTCGAAAAGCTCGACGCGTTCATCGCCACCGTCTAACTTATTACAGCGTTATTTCTTAGATACAACTAACTTAAATATTTCCCAATCACCAAACCAAGTAAAACCACTGAAGTACCCCCACAGGCCGAGATCTCGCCACTTCGAGACCCTCAACTTCCTCCCGTTTCTGTCCCGCCACCCGTGTGATTAGCCCTCATCTTCCAAGTTTCTCATTTTTCCATGTGATCCCCCAGAATCGGTTTCGGATGTTTGTTGGTCGGGAATAAAAACATTTTATTTGCTATAGAACATCTATAAAAAATACATACACAATATGGCTAGTAAGACTTTACCCTGGACGATTTCATGTTGCGCACGTAGAGGATGTTGAGCAGGACGACCAGCAGAAACAGCGAGCCGATCAGGTAGAGGCCACGGTCCTTGCTCTTCTCGCGTCGCAGCTCCTCCTCCGGGTTGATGAAGTGGCCTTGGGAGTGGGGGCTCATTTGCGCTGAAACAGGATGAATTAAAAAGGAAAGTAAACAACGCATAAAAAAGCTTAAGCGACCAAAGGTGGTTCTTTCGCATTATCGGGGGAGACCGGAATTGAAGCCTAAAAACTTAATAAGAAGTATCTCATTAGTGCTTTCAGTAAAATATCGCGAAACTTAAACTATAAAACCATCTAAAATCTCTGCCAAAAACCGGCGATTTTTGGTCGAAAAATCGATATCCTTAACATCTATTTGATGTTTTTATGTTTCGGAATAGCAATAAACAATTCAGAAACACTTGCTCTATTTTTATTTGAAAAGTTAGATCCAATGAAAAAAGTGGTCCCCCCGATAATGCGAAAGATCCCCAAAAATAGTCGTTTTAAAGAGGCAAAGGAAGATTCTTTTTCTTACCTCGCATCGCACTCGCCGAATTGGACACCCGATTCATCGCGCGTATCGTTTGGTCGTTGGCAGCAGCACGGGACACGGAAGCTTGGTGTAGATACCTAAAATTAAAGTTTTCAAATGCCTGAAAACAAAGTAAAAATCAACTTTGACATTTTTGGGCTTCTTTCGCCCGAGGCACTCTAGTACAGATCTCTGCTGGAGTTTCAGATGCAAATTTATGACAGTTTTCGTCATTCTTTGGAAAAAACCCCGTGGCGGACGGTCGGCGCAAACCCAAGTGGAGATACCTTTTTGAAATGGCGCATTTACATCTTAAAATCTAAATAGCTATGCAAGATTTGCCTAAAAATTAGAAAATTGGGAAAGCCTTTCCGACCATCCACCACCCTGTCTTTCTCAAAGAATGACAAAAACCATCAAAAACTGCATCCAAAAGCCGAAACCAAGCCAGGGCTTGGGCTCTAAGCCATCTCAAGAAAACGACGCAACATTTCCGAGCTCCAAAAGTAAACCTCACCCCTCTTGCTCAGACAGGAAGTACGTCTTGTCGTAGGCGCGGCGCTTGTCCGCTTTTCGCAGCGTGTCGTAAGCATCCTGAAAAAAATAGGAACCTCTTTCTCTTTACGAAATTCTAAGTGCACCTTCACATCCATGAACTGCTCGGTCTGCGATCTTCGACTCCAGCCGACGCGCGAATCCGTGGGGGTCGAGGAGCCCGAGGCAGAGTCTGGATGGAGCTCCTAAACTTTATAAGTTCCCAAAACTGCAAGTTTTCACACCTGTGTTCGTTTCACAAACGCCTTCTTGATGTCCTCATGGCTGGCCTTCCGGTCTACGCCGAGGATCTAAAAAAGGATAAAACTGAAGAGACCACGGAAGCTGAATTTCATCATAATCTCAAAAAACGGACCTCATAATAGTTTTTCTTGCGCTCAACGTAGGAGGCGTGTCGCCGAAAAACGTGTAGTTGATGGCGCGACCGGGCGAGCACGCTGATTATCACCGACATTTCATTTTTGGGCCCACTAAAAACAAGTATAAATAAACAATTAAAAAGGAAAAAATAAACTAAAGAAGTCGCAATAACATAATAACACTTTATCTAAAAGCGTCACGACACTTGCGCGCCGAAATTTTTAATCAAACCGCTTTAACCTTGGCGTTAGTGTTATTTTTTCGATAGCACGGGGACTATAAGTTTCCTAGCAGTTCCTAGCAAAATAAATAACCTTGGAAATATCATATTGGTTTGGAACAAAAGTTTCTGCGTGTTTTGAGCTCAATCTCCGCGCCAAAAATAGATCGGCATTTCCTAGCAACATATTTGGCGGTCGTGCTCAAACGAACTGAAAGGAAAGCGGCGATTTCACTCTAACCCATGAATTCAAAGAAATTTCAGCGTATAAATTGACGAAAGTGTTGGATGGAGGGAAAATATCTCTTTCGATATATACGCATGGCTTAAGTTTCAGCCCGCAAGTGTCGGGCAGCCTCTTCTAATGCTTCTTTTCAATATTCGGTCCCAACCTCGCTTTATTTGCAACGTCATCTACCTTACATTGTAAATATTTATCAAAATAGCCGATGGCCGCCGAACAGATGCCAAAATCAACGAAAAGAGAGGTCCAATTGAAAATCACCGACAATTTTGCAGGGGGAAACACATACACGATAACAACAAGAGATCCACGCAACAGTGTATGAACATGTGAAACTAAGGGGGCGCTTGGTTCTACATTCCGAATCGACGGGCGCTGCGCACGCTGCGACCGACGTCGGCCATCTTGATGCTGCCCGGGTGCTTGAAGACGCGCTCGCTCTCCACCTTGCGTCTGGAAAAATCGGTTATTAAGTAGCTTTATAAAGACTACCAAGAACATTGATAAAGGCCAAACCAAAAAAGGCCAAAAAAACTAGGTAAATAACAGAAAAACGCACTTGTCCATCTCGACCTGCGCCTCCTTCATCTGGCGCTCCATGGTGGCCAGGTTGCGCACGCTTTCCTGGCGCTTCTCAAAGTGGGTTTGCCTGGACTCCTGGAAAGATAGAAGGTGATCTGTGAAAAGTACGGTCCGATACCTTGACCGAGTAGAACATGGGGCCCAGCTCGGCCAGCCACACCGGGTCGACGGCCGTCACGCACTGCATGTACTCCTTGGTGGTCATGATGATCTCGTGGTAGACCTAAAGCTTCGAAATTAGCGCTTATCGCGAGGAGTAAGCCACTTCAAGAAACAGCTAAATACCAACCACATAATCCGGCATGAAGCCCATGCCAAAGAGGGCGGAAGTCGGATGCAGGAAGCACGGGATACCCGTGCGAATGTTGACGTACTCTCCGATACCCTTCAGCCTAGAAAAAAGCGTCATCATCAAATTCGACACCTTACCGAGCCGCATTGTGGAAATACGCCGAGCAGACGCACTTCCGGATGATGTCCCACTCGTGGCCGGTGCTGATCAGCTTCATCTTCTGCTGCTCGATGATCTCCTTCAGCTGGGCGCGCACCTCGCGTACCTAAACGAAACACAATGAATGCCCTGAAAAAGCCATTACCTTCTTCATGGCCTTTGCGTGGACGTAGTTGTCGACGCACCACTTTGACGAGTACTTGTGCTGCTTCCACTGGACGTAGACGTTCAGGAAGGTCAAGTGGTCGGACTCGGGGACCTAGGAAAATATTTGCAAAAATTTATTTAAGTTTCAGAGCTATTTTAATTTTATTTAAGCATAAAATAAAGCTTTTACAACCTTTTATCCAAAACACACCTGGAACTTCTCCTTCTTCATGTCGGCCTCGTCCTCCTTGCCCTTGGGCCGGAAGAAGATCGCGGGCACGGAGAGCATGGAGACGATCGTCAGCACCTCCTCGCTGCAGCCCATCTCCTCGGACATGATCACCATCTTGGCCAGCGTCGGGTCCAGCGGGAATTCGACCATTTTTCTGAAAACATCGGTTTGTAGAAAAGATCATTTCTGGCATACCTTCCAAGATCCGTCAGCTGGCCCGTGTTGTCGAGCGCGCCCAGCGTCCACAGCTGGTACATCGAATTGAGCATGTTGTCCTAGAAAATTTGGTACTGGGTTGTTAGCGGGGGAAGGGAGTCCTAGCGGGATATCCCAATTTTCCCCAGTAATCCCGCAGGGCTTATAGGGAAAAATAAACGATTTTGATCGCGTTTTTCACATTTTAGACATACAAAGCTCACAAAAATCTTCAAAATTTTCGACTACCTGGTCAAGAAAGTATGAAAAACGCGAAATTTTCCGAATTTTCGGAAATTTGTTTAATACTTTTTATGACTATCTAACTATCAAAAAATCACTAAACGCTATAAAAACATTTTTAATTACCAAATTAAAGCCAACGAATCTACCTGCGGCGGCGGGTCCATAAAGTGGAACTTCAGCAGGTCCTCGACGTGCAGCGACTTCAGCAGCAACACCACGTTGGATAGGTTGGTGCGCTGGATTTCGGGCACCTACAAGTGCCAGGAAAATGATCAAATGCGCACCAAAAACTCACCGTGGCGACCAGCAGCTCGTCCTTGAACTGCCGTTCAGTGTAGAGGCGGAAGCACTGCCCGGGGCCCGTGCGACCGGCACGTCCGGAACGTTGGTTGGCCGACGCTTGCGAGATGGGGAACACCTAGGGAGGGGTGAAGCTGGAATTGGCACGATACCTGTAGGGCGTCCATACCGATCCTCGGGTTGTACACCTTCATCTTGCAGAAGCCCGGGTCGATGACGAACAGGATACCGTCGACGGTCAGCGACGTCTCGGCAATGTTCGTGGCCACGATCACCTTGCGCATGCCGCCTAAAAGAGAAATATCATGTCCGATTTTTACGATGGAGGTATCTATCGAAAGCTATGGGCGAGCTGAAGAGATATGTTCCGTCCGAGTTTCTAAACTCCGGCATTTCTGGCGCGATTTTTGACATTTTCGATGCCAAAGTTCCGCGTTTTTTTTAAAAAACAATTAAATCGGCTTAAGCGTCATCCCAGCGGTGTTGGCTCAAATGTCAAGGCCACACCTAACTACAGGGTGTCCCAAAAAAAGACCCCCCCAAAAATTTGAGCCAGGGGGCACCTACGGAGCTGAAAATTTGCACAGAGGTAGCGAAGCCAATTTCCCATGTATATGGAAAGTTTGAGCCATTTCGGCCGACGGGTTTTAAAGTTATAGCGAAAATACTTTTCATTTTTAATTTAATATGGGGATTTTTGCAATTTGCATCAAAAATATGCGTTATTCTTGAATTTACGAGCCGATTTTGCATAAATTTTGCCAAAAAATGCCATTCTCTTGCTGAAGCATGGCGCGAACGATTGCTTATGAAGAGTAAAAAGAGTGTGAAAACAACTGTTTTATCGATCCAAACCACGCCTTATTGTGCATTTTGGCAATCTGCTTCGCGCTAGCCCCGAAACAGAGTTCGATGAGCTTCTAAGTGGGGCTTAAGTTTAAATTTGGGCTTGGGTTTAAGTCAGTCCAAAGTCTAAGAGAAGTTCAGGCGCTGAACGATAGTTTCAACCAATGTATCTTGTACTCAGCGGCTTTGCTGATCATTTTCACGCTGCATGAGCAATCGTTTTCCAAAAGCTCCAGCAAGAAACTGGCATTTTTTGGCAAAATTTATGCAAAATCGGCTCGTAAATTCAAGAATAACGCATATTTTTGATGCAAATTGCAAAAATCCCCATATTAAATTAAAAATGAAAAGTATTTTCGCTATAACTTTAAAACCCGTCGGCCGAAATGGCTCAAACTTTCCATATACATGGGAAATTGGCTTCGCTACCCCTGTGCAAATTTTCAGCCCCGTAGGTGTCCTCTGGCTCAAATTTTTGGGGGGGGGGGGTCTTTTTTTTTGGGACACCCTGTACAACGTTAAAGCCGGTGCTCCTTGATTTTTCGGACCCGGCAACTAATTTGCATAGCGTACAAAAATCGAAATTTCTTCATTCTTGCCAGTTGCCTGCGCGAGTACGGTCGGGGGAGCGGTCAGAGGGACCAGAGCTAACGGAAAGATGAATTTATCATGCAGAGTCGGCATTCTACGTCCAAAATTTTGAAAATTTTTGTCATTTGAGAAAACACAGCGCGGATGACACCTAAGCCGATCATATTAAGATTTTCGATAAATGTCTTACTTCCGCATGAAAAAAAGCAGAAAATCCAGTGAGAAATCACGCAATTTCGAAAATCGGCCCGTTGCGGCCGCGAGGTAGGGGGATTTTTTTGGAATCCGTGGCTTTAGCAGGCGTAAAAGCCAAACAAAACCGACCAGCGGCACGCTGAAAGATCTTGGCCTGCAGATCGCTGGGCAGCTGCGAGTAGATGGGGAGCACGGCCAGGGGTGGGGCTTCGTCGAGGGCTTCTAGCCGCTGCCGAATCAGTGAAGCGGATACCTAAATGTCACATGCCAAAATTCCATCCACTTCACCTCGATATCTTCCTGGCCGGGCATGAAGATCAGGATGTCGCCGTCGAGGCCGCCGAGGTGGATGGTGATGCACTAAAACTTCATTTATAAGCGAAAAAGAGACAGTTTCACCTGCTTGACAGCCGCGTCCACATAGTCATCGACGCCGCATCGAGAGTGCATAATTTGGACGGGGAATGTCCGGCCAGGGATGTTGAACGTCGGCGTCATGCCGCCAAAGAAGTTGGCGAACTAAAAAAGCGTTTTCCAAAGTTTTATAGGTATTGAGGGCGTAAATTACGGCACGAGCCTCCAAATTCCCGGAAAACATGTTTTCTAGTCTATTTTTTGCGTTTAAAAGGCGAATAAAGTCATAAAAGCCGTTCACACTCGCCTTTTCCGCATCCATAGTAGCCGAGGTGACGATCAACTTCAGCTCGCTCCGGCGCGCCACCACGTCACGCAGCAGGCCGAACAGCACGTCAGTGTTGAGCGAACTGAAAAACAAGCATTTTCGTATTACAATTTCTCGTACCGTTCGTGGGCCTCGTCCATGATGATCGCCGCGTATTGGTCGAGTTCCGAGTCGCCGAGGCACTCCCTGAACTAAAACTTAGAAAAGCAAAACGCATCAAACCTGAGTAAAATACCGTCCGTCATATACTTGATGACCGTCTTTTCGGAGGTGCAGTCTTCGAAACGGATGGCGTACCCGCATTCCTGGCCCAGCTAAAAAAATGTCATTTTTACAGGGTTTTCAAAAAAACCGCTTTAGAGGCCCGGGTAAGCACGGATCCGGCTGATTTTTTCTACCATTCGAAATCCCTCGAAAATGCGAATAAGCAGGCGTATTGACGTAGAACCGACGAAAAGGTCGCAAATTTTTGGGGGTAAAACGTCAAATAAAATCGACAATCCAGGAAAACGAAAACGGCTTGTTGGTTCGCAAGTATACGCTAAATTGGTTCGCAATCCTACTATATATAAAAAAATAGTGTCTGTGTGTTTGTGTGTGTGTGTGTGCCACTTTGCATGCAACTTCCGTCAGGGTGTCCGGAGGATATCTCGAGAGGGAAAGGGTTTTAAGCAACGTATGGTACGTCATTAGGTGCGTAATGGCGCTGAGATGACTGCACACACATCAGATTTTGCAAATTATGCTATTTTCGACATTAAAATTAAGTTTTTGTTAGAAAATGGAGCACCCACTTTGTTAGGAATCAATTAGCATATGCCGGAAATGGCGCGACTCTATATAATGGGCGGAGGGAGAAATTTTCATTTTTTTTGTCATCGGAATTCGCGAGAGTTATGTAAAATGAAGCATATTATGACGCTAGACGGGGGCCAGGGTTGAAAAGGCGCGAAGCGGCTTTTCAACCCTGGTTATACGCTAAAAAACTCCAAATCGTCAAATTCAGGCTCTGCAAGCCGTTAGAGATTTTTTCGCGATAGTCTCCAAGAAAACGTAAAATTCCTGTACCTCCACGCCCATCTCGTCGGCCACACGCTTCGCAACACTCATCGCGGCGACACGTCTCGGCTGGGTGCAGCCGATCATGCCGCGCTCCGCGTAGCCCTCCTCTAGAAACGCGTGATTTTCGAGTAATAAGGCAACGCGTACCGTAGAGATACTGCGCCAGTTGCGTCGTTTTCCCGGAGCCCGTCTCGCCCACGATGATGACCACGTTGTTCTCGCGGATCACCGACATCATCTTCTGACGGCAGGCAAACACGGGTAGGTATTCGCGTTGTTCCTGAAAAAAAGATAACGTACTATCTCGCGGAAAGAAGAGCTTTGAGGATTTGACGAAGATTAGCTGCTGCAGAATTTCGCGCTGATTACGACCGTACCTCCAGATTAAAGGGATGCCGACGGCATAGTCAATCGGTTACGCGCGGAAAAGAAAATGTCTCTGCGCCTCTCCCCCGGGCGCGCTCTCTGCTCTGTTGGCTACTTGCCAATTTGTTGATGGGGGGGATCGACACATGCCGTCGGCAGCCCTTTAATCGGAATTCGAGAAATTACAAGTTTGGTCAGGGGAAACAGTAAAATCAGAAGCCGATGCTTTGCGATTTGACCGGGACTAGCTAACGCAGAATTTCCGCAGATTCCAAATCAGCCTTCAGAATTTTCCGGTTTCGAGAAATACACGTTTTTTTGGCGAGAACACAGGAATTATGGCCGATTTGGCGATTCCAAAGCCGACAATCAGGTGCGCGTCAATTAAGGCCATTCCGGAAGCAACGAAAATTCGGTACAGCGTTGCGAAAGCGTCATCAGACTTTCAAGCCTCACCTTGATCGACTTTTCCATCGAAAACTCAGAGACGGCCTCGGACTCGCCCATTACAGACGCGAACTGGTGGGATTGCCTAAAACAAAAGCAAATTAGCAACTGTCAAAATTCATACTTGAAATCCTTCTCATCGCCGTCCGGGGCCTCGGCATCGTCGGGCTTCTGCGCCATGCCCAAGATGTTTCCGAGGCTCGTTCCGGCCAGCTCGAACTTGTCTTGGGCCTAAAAAACAAGGCTGATAGCAGAAATCACGGGAAATCTACCTTGCGACGCTCCTCCTCGGCTCGATGCTCACGGACGACTTTGCTGCCCTTCACGGCCGCCACGGCCATATCGCAGGTGGTGTCGACGACGGGGAGCACTAAAAATGGGGGGTTCTTTCGCATTATCGGGGGGCCAACTTTTTTTCTTAGGATCTAATTTGTCACATATAAATAAAAGAAGTGTTTCTAAATGGTTTTTACTATGCCTAAACGCGAAAACTTTACGAATTTGTAAAAAATAAATCAAAAAGATTGATCTTCAACCAAAATGTCGCCTTTTTAACACTTTTTAGATATTCCCGCCGATAATGCGAAAGAACCGAAATTTGTAAAATCACAAAGAGGATGGAAACCTACCGGGTTTCGCCTGCTTGGTGAACACCATGCGCCCGTCGAGGAAGGGCGGGATGACGTTGTGGACGAGCAGGTTGACACGGTCGGCGTCCGATTCGTCGTCTTCAAAGTCCTGGTCCGGATTCACGTTGATGATGCCTGCAAGAAGGTCGATCGGATAATGGCATGTTTTAGCTACGGAAATTGATATAACCTACCCCACAAGGTGCCACAAAGAATCTACCCTCCTCTAGCGGGCCGCGCAGAAGCCGCCAATTTTGACTATTTTGCAGAACCTCTATCGAAAACCCTCGGAAGAGCGAGAGGAAAACGAGCGATTTTCGGTTTTCAATTCCCAAATTGTATTTCACGAATTTTAGGACAACAATCCATGAAAACTGCAGATCGTTTAGTTTCATTGATTGGCCAAGCTAATAGCTCGATGCTGAATTCGCAATTTTTTAAGAGATCCTTCAATATCGAGCGATGGCTACAACATTTTGGAAAACTTTGTTTTCTCGTATTTCCGAGAGCTTGCGAAAATCATCCCGACCCGAGCTTTCTTCCGGCCGCTAGAGGGGATCGATTTTTTCGGGAGACCATGTTTATTAAGGCAAAAAAAAACTAGGAATTTCTCCTAATTTCTACCACTCGATGTCAGAACTCCCAAAAGCCTCAAAATCTTGTCAAGGGTTTCAAAAAACCAATCCGTTTACCCGATCGATTCAGCCGATTGTTCTCCCACATCTCATTCTCGCGCTTGATTTGCTGTTGGCGCAGCGAGAGCTTCTTTTTGATCGGCTTGTCCGACTTGTCGTGCCACTGCTTCTCCTTCTTGTTCACGTAGTCCTCAGAGACCTAAAAAATGTGGGGGTTTCAAAATTTTGCAGCTTTCGATACCTTTGCAAACGGATTGTACTCGTCGTCGAAAGCCCCGTCGTTCTCGTACCACTCGCGGTCGAGCTGCTTCTGCTCACGCTCCCATTCTCGGCGCTCATCGTCGTCTTGGAATTGCGGCCTGGAAATGAAAGATTCTACGAACTGAGGCTTGTCGGGTTTTTGACTACACAATGATCCAAAAATGACCCCATTGGCCGGATCGTCACGATTTAGAGTTAAATTGAAAGCTTCGATGAGGCGAATAGGTCTGTTCTCTTCGATTCTCGAAATTCCGATACTTGGGCTAGATTTTGGGAATTTTCCGCTGAAAGTTACAAGACTTTTCCAAAAACGCAATTTTATCGTTTCCAACGTCACGCGGGTTGTGTTTTCTCGATCGCTTTCAAAAGTAGCGATCGGGCTGCCAGGAAAGTCGGAAAAATTAAGAATTTGTTATTTTAAAAAAATCAACAAAACCGTTTCGCCCGCTTCGCAAAAAGCAAACTAAATCCAGCAATCCCTAATTTCAAGAACCGACGGGAACCCAGCCGTTCGCCTCGTTGAAGTCTTCTCGATTCTCACGTTTCATGCCTAAATCGCAAAAACAAGAACGGTGTAGCAGACGTAAAGTGTAGAAAGGAGATCGTAATTTCGATTCGCAAAAACGGAGAAGCAACACAATGAGCTTTTTGTTTCGGGACCGCATCAATGACTTTTAGGTACAGTTTGAATCAAAAACGCCGGTTTTTTTTGTTCCGCCCTAGTACCCAAAAAGCTAACGCACTCCTGCGGTCCGTCCTTCACCGAGCGCACCGAGTCGTCGACGCGGCCGCCTTTTCGGTAGCGTTCGTCGCGGCGCCGGCGGTCACTCTCGTACATGTTATCTAGAAAACAATAAATTCATGGTTTTTAGAGCCACGTACGCAGCTTCTCCGTTGATACGCGACGACTGGTGTGGCCGCCCGGGGTGGGTGTGTCCCAATCGGAGCGCGTGCGTGGGGAAGAGCCTGGAAAAACGGGCGTAAAAGTGGAGCGGATGCTTACGAGTCAACTCATCGTCGTCCCAGCCGCGATTAGGGGATTCTGGCACCTGAAAAACCAAATTTAGGGACAAAATTCTAGCTAAGAGCACGTAGAAATTCCAGCAAGGGGTTTTACTCACCAAAAAAGCTGGCGTTTCGACGTGCCGCGAGCCGCGGTTGCGATCCGACCGATCAGATCGGTCCCGGCTGTCCCAATCACCGCGCCGGCGATCACGATTCCGATCACGATCACGATCATGGCCACCATCGCGGTCCCGATCTCGATCCCGTCTGTCTCGTTCTCTAAAATGAAACGATTAGCAACAACGCTGGGTCGCCCCGACAATGTTCAGCGCTCCCAGCGTCTGCTCAGCCTAATAACACGTTTTCAGGGCTAATTCTGAGCGCTGAATTCGAATCTGATGCTGTTAGACTAGAAAAACGTGAACTTTAACCACGATTAACGTTGAGCACAGCTAGCTTTAAACTAAAACCCCAACAAGGCCAAATGTCGCTAAATCACGCGCGAAAACCTTTCTAGCGTCGAACTTGTCAGTTTGCCTTCTAAAAATGGGAAATTGGGTCTAGACAGACCCGAACTAGCACGCCAAAACCTCAGGTAACCCAAATTCGATGTCTGCGCAGCCTAATAACATGTTTTCTGGGCTAGTCCTGTGCGCAGAGTTCGAATTTGATGCTGTTAGACTAGAAAAACGTCAACTTCAACTACATCTCACTTTAATTGCATGAAATTTCAAACTACAACCCCCAAAAAAGGCCAAAAGTCACTAAATCACGCGCGAAAACCTTTCTAACCTCGATCTTGTCCGTGTGGCTTCTAAAAATGGGAAATTGGGTCTAGACACGCCCAATCTAGCACGCTAAACCGTTTTTTCGGGTGGCCTAGCCGACAAGCCTATTTTGCGCCGTCATGTAACCCAAATTCGATGTCTCATCAGTCTAATAACACGTTTCCTGGGCTAATTCTGGGCGCTGAGTTCGAGTTTGATACTGTTAGTCCAGAAAAACTTTAAAATCTTTAAAAATCACAAAACGAAACGTACTGATCGCGTGAGTCGGCTTGCAAACCCCGGCGATCTTCTCGATAGCGGTCTCGTTTGAAGCTGAATAAAGCACATTAATTGAAAGCCGTAAAAGGTCCTACTCGTCAATCTTGTGGCGCACGCTGTCCGAGAGGTGCCCGGGCGTCTCGTTCTCGCGCGTACGATTGTCCCGGCGCCGCTCGTCTGCCAACTAAAAGAAGGGGTTTTCATAGTGTTTTGACCTTACAAATCAGGGAAACTAAAGAAGAAACGCAAAACCACACCTTGTCGAGGCCAAGGTGGCTCTTCTCCTTCTTGGAAGAGCTGCCGCCAGCATCATCGGCTTTTCGTTTGATGACGAGACCGCCGCGTGTTTCGTTGAGCGGCTCAAGTCGTGTCGGGGCTTCTGCTTCTTCCTCCATTCTGAAAAAGGGACTACGTCAGACAACAATGAACGCAATGAATTTGAAGCAAGAAGAACAATAAATAGAATAGCAATTCCGAGTGAAGCAAGTCGATTTCCGAAAGCCCGGGAATTTCATGCCGTCATCGTTTTAGCGGAATGTCTTGGAATCGGCCCGCAGGGTGTATTGTGAGGAACACGGCTGTGTTTTTCTATTCAACGGTTTGTACGAATCTTTTATTCAACCGGCTTCGTATATCACAATGAAATCGAGAACGAAAAAAAGAGCGTCGTTCGAGTATTTAATTCGTATTTGTCTTTAAGATGCGTAAGTGGTAGGTGAGGAGAAGCTGCGAGGACGAGGACCACGAGGATGAGACTTCGAAGGGTTTTCAGGAGCCGAGGATGACCAACTTCGCCCCGAATTCCGTTGGCTAAAAGTTCGTTTCTGGGTCAAGGGGTCTGCGAATTATGGCAGAGCAGCTCACGTACCACGTCAACCATCTTCAGCTCGGCCGCACGCTTGACCAGGCAATACCAGCAGTCTCCTTAAAAAAGTTTGTGCCAGAAAGCGGAAAACTCACTATCCACGAGGCGCGTCTGCCGACCATTGATGGCCTCCTCGGCCACGTACCGGCAGACGTAGGAACTGTGGCAGTTGCGGCTGCCGACCGTGTACGTTCTGGAAAAGGCGGTGGAGTTTTTCGCTGATAAAAGCATTTATGAATTTTTCAGCGCTCTGTAGCATGACGACTGCGAACTACCAGAACTCAAAAAAATTAGAAATTTCGAGTATCCACTTGTTACACTATCTTACACTATCCGGCTATCGAGTTGCACCTCCGGAGCACCTACGTCAGGATCCTACGGCAGTGCACGTCGAGAAGCGCGCCTCCGACTTTGTAGACGCCGCTGGACGTCTCCAGGGCGCCGCACAGGTTGCACTAAAAATAAGGGTCTAGAAGATTCTCGGAAGTCCTGGCGAAAATTCAACGTGAAGAAACACACGCTGCTGTCGTGACCTGGCGCTGATGTCGACGCCTGAAAAAAACAAGTCTTCTAAAAAAGGGGAAAGGGGCATGTACCTCCTGGTTCGGCCCGATGTTGTTGATGATGCGGGGCTGGACGGCTGCGAGGCCCAGGCCGTCCAACTGCACGAGGAGACCGTGCAAGGTCGCCTGCACGCGATCAATCACGCTGTAATTGCAAAAATGTAAAATTATGGCCTTAGACTACATGTACATCACCGATTTTCAGAATCCAGCCCCTAGGTTGTGAAACAGTTGAGACAAGAAGTCCAATTTTAGCATTTTTTTTTAGCATGCCCTAACTATGCGCCTGATCATCGCCTACTTTGAAAACATTAGCGCACTATGAATAGCTCGGAAGTTCTCTAGAGGGATTATGTATAAAAAAAATCGAATGTTATGTTTGTATCGTGTTTTTAGTAGTATTTGATTGTTAGCAAGGTGTTGTTTTTGGCCATATTTTCGATTCAACCAAAATTTTTGAACATTTTGACGATGTTTTTAAAAACTGTTTATATTTAAAAACATTTAAAATTTGACAAAAAGACGGCCCGTTAACAGGCCATAGTCTACTAACCTACCGCGCCTTTAACAGGCTTGAGAATACCAGCTTCTCGTGAGTGGGCGGCAGGTGGGGCAGGGCTGGTTCCCCCTAAAAAAAATTTGGTGTTTGAGGCTGAAGTTTGAGTCTTCAAAGTTTTAAGTTCGATTTTGGAACGTTTTCAGGCTCGTTGTCACAATTTTATAGATTGGTTATATTGCTTAGAAGTTTAAAATCCAAAAAGCGACAAAAGTTTTTTGACAAATTAATAATTCCTATCGACTTACCAGCCATTACTGGAGTTAGACAAAAATGTTTGTTCTCCCCTATAAACTCCCCCTCGATAATGCAAAAGTACCGAGAATACATATGAACGAAAATGTATATACCCATCTCTTTAAAACCTACATAAGTTTGTGGGAGCGCAGATGGATCTTCAGCTCCACCAATTCTTGGCCTCGCTGATCCGCGACCGAACATCCTGAGAAGACGGCCGTCGATTGGGTCAGCTTCCCAATGGCGCCGAGGCCCTTCCGGAGCACGATCTGAATTAAGCGGATTTACTCAAGGGTTGGCAGCCTCTCCCTACCACTCCAGGCATGGCCAGTGCCGTGACGCTTATCGGCAGCTCAAAGAGCCACAGCTCCACGGGAACGTACCATGCCGAGTACCTCGTCACAGCCTCAAAAAACGTTTGCCATTTAAAAAAAAAATTATTTTGTTACCCTGCCTGACAAAAGAGTGAACGCCCTCACGTCACTAGGGCAATAATAAACCCAAATGACCGAGAGTTGCCACCATTCACTCCAATGTGGAGAAACAAGAAGAATCCATAGCACAAGGCTAGGCCCAAAGATGTCGGTGTATGTTCAGTGGATTTTAGTCTCATCTTCTCACATGTACCTCGTATGCATTTATAGATAAAGAGAAGACGTGGAAGGTTACAAAGGTTTATTAGTATACCACAATCAACCGAGAACACGACAGGAGAAATAGGAGGCGAGAGAGTGCCAAAGGCTCACTGGGCATTTTGCCACTCCCCGATCAGCCAAGACCAATCGGTGTTATTGGGCGCCGAATCCCACCGAGGGCAATGATTCTACCCAACAACACAAGGGATTAAGTGTGGACTTAATAGCTGGACATTTTGTACTGGGCGTCAAGGATTTCTCTCCCAGTGGGAAGAGCGCCATTAATCGAGTGACTGGCTGGGAGAACAGAGGCCGCCGTTACGGTAGCCTGACGGGTCGGGCAGTCGCCGCGGGACCCGCCCCAGTCTTACGCTATCTAATAACCTCGAAAGAATCGTGCCGATTGTCAAATCGGGCACGAGACTTTCGACACTCCCGGCCGACACGAGCAACGAGGCCAGGCCTCTACCAGGGGAAATACTAGGCATATCTCCGGCCTGGCTGCTGATGTCTGCTTAACCCCCCAGTGGTGGTTATGAGTCGAACCCACCGGCCTGGGCGCCGATGCCAAAGTGGCATGTGCATTTAGTGGGTGGGGTGCTGGTATAGACACGACTCGATGGTCTCAAGAGAAGGCCCTGGGGGCGGGCGGAAAGGGGGAGGCTGGGCGTACAACAAAAATGGTTGAGTTTGGCAACTCCCATACAGTATAGTGGAGGGGCGCAAACGGAAAAATGTGGTTCAGATAAAATTGGGGGCGGGAGGGACAGAAAGTAGTAAGTAACTAGGGGTGGGTAAACTGGGCCAATAGAAGGAAAAACAGGGAGGGGAATTGGCTGACGCTAGGAGGCCCGTACCTCTGTCAGCCAACTGGGGAAAGGGAACGTACTTTGTCAAATAGTCCGGCTGCAGCGGTAGGTACTTGTAGATGACCATTGAACAGGTTGAGGGCGTGGTGGCGAGCATTGACAGCATGTAGACGCATTGAGGTGTCGTACGGAGTTGCTGGGCATGACGGAGTGCGCGGGGGGTATGAACCCCTTCTCGCGAGACCATCTTAGAAGACAAGCTTCTGTGGGTGGAGAGGCTGGACTTTGGGAATACCGTCAGCAGCGGACCGCGAGAGAGTTCTCTACGCGTGTCCACTAGCCGTGATGGGCTTTTTGAAACAGCAACTGGGCTTTGTATAAAAGGCGTAGCTGGGCTTTAGTTATAAAGGCAGCTGGACTTTGTATAAATGCGAAGCTGGGCTTGAAAATACCGACTGGTCATAAGATAAACTGGGCTTACTCATCGCCAAGCTCGAAATCTGAGTCTGCAGAGAAAAACTCGTCATCCAAGCATTCGGTGGCGATGAGTGTCGAACTTGTAAAGTTCTCTGGGCCAGCTTTGTACTTTCGCAGAGTCTCGGCGTCAATTTTCCGAGTACTCTCTGCTACCATAAAAATGGTCGTACAATCACGCTTCAGGACTTTTCCTGAATTGAACATGCGAATGAACACATTTCTCGTAGCACCGTCTTTGCTCGCGCAAAGTTCGACAATTTGCCCCAAGGGGAACTCGCCACGGTTACCATGAGGTTCACGTACCATTACAACATGTCCAACTTGTGGCGTGCGGCTGGGCGTTAAAACGAATTCGATTGGACAAATTCGTGCTGGGCATCTACCACGGCCGTCCAGGGCGAATCTGTTTATGCCAAAATCTCGCACACCCTCGGACATAGGCGAATCAACGCTAGCCTTTGGGATTTATAGCTCGAAAAAGGGCAAAAACAAACTCGCTTACACTCTCATAATCGTCGATGAGATCGCCAGCTTGCATCCGAGTGGACATCCAAGCAGATCGAACGCGAAACACTCGTCAACCATGGTAGTTCCATTTCCATTCTTGAGTATGTAGCGCAAATTCCAGCCATATTGAGCCTAGAGGCCGCAAAGTGCATACATATATCTAAAAATGAAATGAAATATGCTGGGCGTTGATTTGCTGGACGTGGATGCTGGTCTTTTCGCACTGGAGTGCCCGGGGAAATGAATATTTCGGCGCCGGGAGCGTGAAAATTTTCACCGCGAGCACTGTAGATAGTACTGAACGTTGCCGATCGCCGTCGCCGGCCTTGATCGCCAACGCCAAGCTATCCACGGAGGAAATCGACGCTTGTAGAGCTTGAAATGGATTTGTCCGTGCACGAAATCCACAATTTCTTCCCTGGGCATCGCTAAATAGCACCACCGCACTAATTGAGAGTTAGAAACCCATTTTAGTACCGATTGCTGGGCTTTTTCAGAGGTGGCAGCAACCAAGCGAGCATTAGCACTGGCGCACACTCCAAATCTCGCAGTCACGCCGTTGATCGGACGGCTGCTCTGGGCTTGTGGCTGGTCATTGTTCAAAGTTTGCGTACCTTTGACTAACGCAACACTATCTCCCTTCGGATGACTTACCGTGCCCACTTCCTGGAGGGTTAGGGCCGCGGCGTGGGGATCCACCCTCACTTGGGGATAATCGGCCAACCCGGATCATTCCATCCGACCGGACCAACCCCTGCGGTTACCAATTCCCGCCAGTCAGGCTTAGGGATGTGAACTCGGGAGAGTTCACTGATAGCGGTACGCTTGAGCTGGTCAATGGGCATCACCTGCAGGCTAGCCCGTGGAGGGCCCTTCATGCATCGGGGCGGTCTCCGCTCGGCATTAGTGCTCGCGAGACACTAATGCACGCAAATTCTGGACAAAACTTACCACAAAATCGTGGAAAATAAACTTTGAAAAGTGAAAAATAGAAGAAAATATCAATAAAAACACAAAAAGGACACAGGTTCGAAAACCGAGACGCACCATGACAAAAGAGTGAACGCCCTCACGTCACTAGGGCAATAATAAACCCAAATGACCGAGAGTTGCCACCATTCACTCCAATGTGGAGAAACAAGAAGAATCCATAGCACAAGGCTAGGCCCAAAGATGTCGGTGTATGTTCAGTGGATTTTAGTCTCATCTTCTCACATGTACCTCGTATGCATTTATAGATAAAGAGAAGACGTGGAAGGTTACAAAGGTTTATTAGTATACCACAATCAACCGAGAACACGACAGGAGAAATAGGAGGCGAGAGAGTGCCAAAGGCTCACTGGGCATTTTGCCACTCCCCGATCAGCCAAGACCAATCGGTGTTATTGGGCGCCGAATCCCACCGAGGGCAATGATTCTACCCAACAACACAAGGGATTAAGTGTGGACTTAATAGCTGGACATTTTGTACTGGGCGTCAAGGATTTCTCTCCCAGTGGGAAGAGCGCCATTAATCGAGTGACTGGCTGGGAGAACAGAGGCCGCCGTTACGGTAGCCTGACGGGTCGGGCAGTCGCCGCGGGACCCGCCCCAGTCTTACGCTATCTAATAACCTCGAAAGAATCGTGCCGATTGTCAAATCGGGCACGAGACTTTCGACACTGCCCTCCTTGTTGGGCTTCTTTTTCTCTTTCTTGCGCTTCTGCTGGGCGTTCTTCACGTGGTCGATGTGGCCCTGCTTGTGGTCAAATTTCTCATTTGTTACTCGCTTTACCTCGCGAGAGCGAGAGACAGAGGGAGACAGAGAGGCAAGGAAAGAGAAAGAGTGAGCGAGAGAGAAAGAGAGAGAGAGAGAGAGAGAGAGAACGAGAGTGAGCGACAGAGAGACAGAGAGTGAGCGAGGGAGAGAGAGAGACAGAGAGACAAGGAAAGAGAAACAGTGAGAGAGTGAGCGACAGAGAGAGAGGGAGCGAGCGACAGAGAGAGAGACAGAGAGTGACACAGAGAGAGGGTGAGAGAGAGAGCGAGAGAGATAAAGCTTCATTTGAGATCCCCTACCGGCGAGCCCATCAAGTTGACCCTCTCCTCCTGCCGCTCCTCGGGTTCTTCGGTGATCGCTGCCTTCGGCAGACTCTCGTCCGGCGGGTTCTCGTCCGGCAACTTTAGTGTACGAATCCGAGGCTCTTCAGGGCGAATGAGCTAAAAGCGACAATCTTGCAAACTATGTTAATCCTTGCCAGAGAGCGAGAGAGACAGAGAGCTAGAGACAGGGAGAGACACAGAGAGAGACAGAGAGAGAGAGAGAGAGAGAGAGAGAGATGAAGCTTCATTTGAGATCCCCTACCGGCGAGCCCATGAGGTTGACCCGCTCCTCGGCCTCCAAATGTGGTTGGGGAAGCATGTCGGCTTGGTTGTCGTTGTCGTTAGGCAGCGTCACAGGGCGAACCGGCGGTTCCGCATCGGGAATGAGCTAAAAGCGACAATGTTGCAAACTCTGTTAATCCTTGCCATCTTGACGTTGACATACAGACCGTGGCCTGGCCCCCACTTGAAATAGGCCACATCCTGGACTTTTCCGGCATGACGGCCCACAGGTTGGTCAAAGATGATGCCAGCGTAGCGACCGGTAGCCCACCGAACTGGACCGAGGTAGACGATGCGCACGTTGTGCCGATCTGCAAAAACGGAAATTGTTGAAGAGAGAAATCGTTCAAATTTGTGGAATTTCCGGTATTTTCTAAAGGGTATTACATAGACCGTGGAAAAACCTGCTAAGAGAACGTCAATCTTTGCGAGAGAGGGAAAAAGGGAGAGATAAGGAGAGAGAGACGAGAGAGCGAGCGAGAGAGAAGCAGAAAGATAGTCAAAGCGAGCGATAGAGAGAGCCGTTTTTTGGCCATTTTCGATACATCAAGAATTTCGAAAAATTTGACGTTTCTTCATACACTATTTTTTTCTAAAAAGCATTGAAAGTACTATAAAAAAGGGGTTTATATTTCGTTAATTGGCCGTACGGAATTACGGGGAAAAATTAGTTTCGTCCCTGCTAAAACTCCGCTAAAAGTCCATAGCCTACTAACGTACCGCGCCTTTAACAGGCTTGAGAAGACCAGCTTCTCGTGAGGGGGCCGCCGGCTGGGGCAGGGCCGTTCTACCTAAAAGAATTTAGGTGATTGAGGTTGAATTCTGAGTCTTCGAAGCTTTTAAGCTCTTTTTAAGTTTCGAAGATTTTGGAAGGTTTTCAAGTACGGCAAAAGCGTTTTCCCCCTTTTGCTTTCGTTCATGCTTTAGCGCTTCCCGCGAAGCCTAAAAAACGTTAAAGAAAAAGCATCACCTAGCCGCCGGTCGGCCAGAACCTCCGGTCGAGTGTCATATTTTCGCGGCCAAAAATGCTAACAATGTAATTTTGTTATTGTAATCGTCAGATGCAAGACACTTCGTTAATTGGGCAATTCTCAAAAAACCGGGGTTGAAAAGCCGCTTCGCGTTCTTTCAACTCCTATTATTGGTTACCGCGTTTTCCGGCGCATATTAACTTGACCAGTGGAAAAAGACCGCTTCGCGGCCCTTTCCCACTGTGCCCCGTCCAGAAACCATGAATTTGAATAGCTTCTTTTTAGCCTGCGGGGCAAGAACCTGAGTCAGTGAGTCTTTGGCCTGCGGCACCAGAGCCAGTGTTACGCGAGAATCCTTGAGCCTGCGGCGCTAGCTACTGCTTTTTCTCCCGGATTTAGCCTGCGGCGCGAGAGCGTGCTTCATGGACCTTTTCTTTGGCCTGCGGCGCTAGAGCCTCGGTAAAGGACCCATCCTTGGCCTGCGGCGCGAGATCCTGGGCCAAGAACCTTTTCTTGGGCCTGCCGCGCTAGAGCGAAGGCCAGGCCTAAATCGCGCACACGGAAAGCCTAGAAATATGTTTTGTTGCTGAACGACCAAAAAGCAAAAAGTTAAATTTCTCTCGGATCGGAACCCGTCACCCTCAACGCCGTAGCCCCGGCCTTGCTCCACTACACCACAGGGGTAGGTTGGAACGGGCAGCGGTAAAGGGCTCTTCATATCCTGGGGGCACCACCGGGCTGTGCTAAAAGGAATGGGCCCCAGCACCTCCCCAGGCAGGCCTTCAGGCCACTTTACAAAATTCAACTTTTGAGGTGGAAGCTGGTCGAATTTTGTGAAAATAATAAGATGCGCGTGATCCTCGCCATTGAATGCATGACTGGTAAAAATTACAGGTCCAAACCCCCAAAAAAAAAAAATTTGAGCCAGAGGGCACCTACGGAGCTGAAAATTTGCACAGAGGTAGCGAAGCCAATTTCCCATGTATATGGCAAGTTTGAGCCATATCGGCCGGCGGGTTTTAAAGTTATAGCGAAAATACTTTTCATTTTTAATTTAATATGGGGATCTTTGCAATTTGCCTCAAAAATATGCGTTATCCTTGCATTTACGAGCCGATTTTGCATAAATTTTGCGAAAAAATGCCATTCTCTTGCTGGAGCATGGCGAAAACGATTGCTTATGAAGAGTAAAAAGAGTGTGAAAACAACTGTTTTATCGATCCAAACCACGCCTTATTGTGCATTTTGACAATCTGCTTCGCGCTAGCCGCGAAACAGGGTTCGATGAGCTTCTAAGTGGTGCTTAAGTTTAGATTTGGGCTTGGGTTTAAGTCGGTCCAAAGTCTAAGCGAGGTTCAGGCGCTGAACGATAGCTTCAACCAATATATCTTGTACTCAGCGGTCTTGCTGATCGTTTTCATGCTGCATGAGCAATCGTTTTCCAAAAGCTCCAGCAAGAGAATGGCATTTTTTCGCAAAATTTATGCAAAATCGGCTCGTAAATGCAAGAATAACGCATATTTTTTGATGCAAATTGCAAAGATCCCCATATTAAATTAAAACTGAAAAGTATTTTCGCTATAACTTTAAAACCCGCCGGCCGATACGACTCAAACTTTCCATATACATGGGAAATTGGCTTCGCTACCTCCTTGCAAATTTTCAGCTCCGTAGGTGCCCTCTGGCTCAAGTTTTTGGGGGTCTGTTTTTGGGACACCCTGTATGGCCCTGACACCACCGCCCGTGACACGATTTATTAAGGACCTTCCAGAAAAATCCTTATAAAAACTTTATTTTCAAAAATTTTGCAAAATCCAAAAAATATATCCGGGGAATTACTTTTCCCATCTACCTTCCAAAAAGGAGGCCTCAATTCCCTCTAGGCGCTGAGAAAACTTCCGGACAACGCGGCAAAAACCCATTTTGTTAAGGTTTTTCACCTTTTTTGCTTATAAAATTGTTAAATGAAGGTATTTCGTAAAATAAAAAAATGCATCACCGACAAAACTGTTTCTCCACATCCATGCCAAAAATCAGCCGGAAATTTGGTGTGACAGCCGAGAAATCGGCTGTACAGTAAACAGACATACGTTTCCCGCTTATAGGATAGGATTATAACAAAGAATGGTACCCGGTTTTTGATGGAAAGCTAAGTTTAGTGTCGAAGACAGCGGATTTTGTAAACAGTGGAAAAGCCCGCTTTGCGGACCTGCGGCGCGCGGCGCCGGAGCCAGCGTTGCGCTCGAATCTTTGACCCCGCGGACGTATGAATTCATGTCGACACGGTATTTGGCGGAGGTTTCGGAATTATGTGAAACGTAAGTGAAGGCAGGGAAATTCTTCCAAAAACACAAGATATTGGGATTGCGCGGCGAAATAATGCAAAACTAGCAGCTGTGCCCGATACTAAATTTTCTGTTGTTGCTTCTTTTCGCGCTTTTTGCTTCTGTACATCGAGGATAGCCACCACGGCGTTTTATTGGGAACACGAGCAATCGGTAATGGTATACTGAACATCATCACATGCGAGTATATTTTGTATCGGCACATGTTTCTCGGGCTTTAATGGGCGGCTTTCGGTGGGCTTCATCCAGTGGTGTTGTTGTGCTTCATGCGGGCGTGCTATAAAGGAGGTGTATTCCATAAAAGTTTTTGGGCACTCTGAGTTTGGTAAAGGTGAGTAAGAAACCTTTTCTGACTGCCGCGTCTGCTTCGTGCCGGTGCGGCAAGCTTTGTCGTATAGACATTGGTCGCAAGCACCTAAATATTTGCTTTTGGCCATTTCCCGGGAAACCCACTGTCGACCAATTCCGTCTGGATGCCGTTTTCCAGAAGCCCCTTCACGTAGCGGCAGGTGTGGTTGAGGATGCAAAGCTTCGCGTCGGGCTGGTATTCGCTGAAACACAAATGTATTTGGTGTCAGCGTGCTCAGAAAAGAAGCCAACTGATCGAACTTACTCGACGATGTAGAGGCAATGCTTGCAGTGCTTGACGCCGCCAATCTTCGTGCGCAGTCGATCCCCTTGGCCATCTTCGCCCTCGGCACATCCGCACATAGGGCACTAAATCAAGCAAGTTAAAAACAGTCAAGGCATCGCACACCATTATTTTTTGGTATTTAGAAAGCTTACGCTCGGCTTGGATAGGCGCGGGTCGGCTTGATGCGCATTGATCAGGTCGTGGCCGTCCACCTTGCTACCGAGCACGAAAAAGTCCGGCAGCTGCTTCTGCAACGTGGTCAGCTGATCGTGCAGTTCACGCAGGAGCCTGAAACTGGGAAATTCCAAAAACAGAACTTGGCTGAGGCGAAAAAACTGAACCGTGTATACTTACACATTGCCGACGACGGTGAGCTCCATCGTGTAATGGCGCACACTGGTCAGGTCAGGATCGGGCGAAACCTCATCGGAAATGATGGTGGCGGAGCACCCGGTCTGTTCGCGGATGGCGCGAATCAGGCTCGCGGACGACGGCTGAACCAGGGAACCTCAGAAATGCAAGCATCTCCCTACCATGCCTTTTAACAGGCTTGTGAACACCAGCTTCTCGTGAGTCGGCGGCAGGAAGGGCGGCCGGCTGTTTCTCGGTTTTGAGCGTCGGCTTCACCTTCTTGTCGTCGACCTTGGCGCCAACTCGCTCTTCATTCCCTTCGACGTCCTGCAGCTCGGCCGCCTCCTAAAATGAGAATATAAATCAGAAGAATGTTTCCTTGTATTTTAGTTTCGTTTAACCGGAGTTAGGCAAAGGTGGCTAACATCTCTCTCTCTTTCTCTCTCTCTCTCTGTCTCTCTCTCTCTCTCTCTCTGTCGCGATGGGATCAGATCCCGTTATATGGTAGCGTAAGAAGCTGAATACCTCGGTGGGTGGAAGGGCTGCCGGCTCGGTCTTGGTGAGCTCCTTGTTGTTGATCTTGGCCCCGCCAACGAGTCCTTCATGCTCTTCCGTATCTTGCTGCTCAGCGGCCTCCTAAAATGAAAGTATAAATCAGGACAAATTTTCGTTGTAGTTTCGTCTCTCTCTCTCTCTCTCTCTCTCTCTCTCTCTCTCTCTCTCTCTCTCTCTCTCTGTCGCGATGGGATCAGATCCCGTTATGTGGTAGCGTAAGAAGCTGAATACCTCGGTAGGTGGGAGGGCTGCCAGCTCGGTCTTGGTGACCTCCTTGTTGTCGATCTTGGCGCCGCCAATGCGTCCTTCATTCCCTTCCCGATCTTGCTGCTCGGCGGCCTCCTAAAATGAAAGTATAAATCAGGACAAATTTTCTTTGTATTTTCGTCTCTCTCTCTCTCTCTCTCTCTCTCTCTCTCTCTCTCTCTGTGTCGCGATGGGATCAGATCCCGTTATATGGTAGCGTAAGAAGCTGAATACCTCGGTGGGTGGGAGAATTGCGACCGTTTCGTCGGTACGCTGCAGCTGCGCATCAAGCAACTAAATCAGTGACCGATTGCAGTTTTCATGGATGGGAATTTACCTTGTCATACGGGACATAGAGCCCGTGCCGCCATTTACAACGGAAGTATTGATGCCCGTCAACCTTGCCGGAGTGCTTGCCGATAGGTTGGCGGAACTCGAGCCCGGTGAAGATCATTTTGGACCACGCCACCGGCCCTACGTACGCCAACTTCGCCGGGTGGCCACCTGCAAAAAAGTGTTAAATTTTACCCTGTCTATCAGCTATTAAAATATAACGTTGTATTGCTTGTTGAGCCTTGTCGTGCGGGGTAGGGGGGAGGTACAGAAACAAACACTTCCGATCCAAGCCTGGTTTTCTTTCCTTTCACATATAGCGGATATGATTCTGCATTGTTTGTAACTTTCCCAGCCTAAAAACTTTACATGAAAAAGCCTGATTTTAATCAAAAATCAAATTTTAGGTAAAAAATCCATCTTTCCGACCCAAAAATTAACTAAGTTTCGAGTTTTCGAAGAATTTTTCCGACTTTATAAAAGATTTTTGCTGTTTGCTTGCTGTTATGCTTAAAGTTCTTATGCATTTCCGGGGGGTGGGGCGGAGAGGCTCATGCTAACTTTTTTTGCATAAGTCTCGAAATGACTAATAATTACTATCTATACTATCGCAACTTAATAGAAAGCGTTGCAAAGTGTTTTAATGATATATAACCATATTTCAACCGGAAAATCTCCGTAAAGAAAATTTCAAAAAGTGAAATTTTTGGTCGAAAACTTGATATTTTTGATCCTTTTTGAGAAACATTGTAAAATGTGCACCTTAAGAAATGGCAAAAACGACTTACTATCGGCGTTTTTGCGCTGGCTGGCGCTTTGGAATCACCAAGCTTTTTGTGCAGAATTTTTCGCTGATTCTGAATTTGTTTTCCAAAACTGCTGCCGACCTTTATTGAAAAAGTCATTCGAGGTGAAAATTAAGCTTAAAACTGGCAAAAATTCCTTGGTCCCCACTAACGGCAGCGGCCTTCTTCTGCCTGCAACCCCGCACTGGACAAGTCCTTTTTCTTTTTGCACAAAAACACATAATTTTTTTGCATGAAATCGTGCTTTGACCTCTAAAACTGGCACCGAGTCAGTTTTAGAGTTGAAAGTGACGGCAACTCAAAAATGACGATATAAAATCCAATTTTGACAATTTTTTTGGTATAGATGCTAAATAACTTTTCAAATAAAAGTCGGCAGCAGATTTGGAACACAGACCCTGAATCAACGAAAAATTCTGCACAAGTTAGGCTTGGTTCCATTCCAAAACGCCAGCCTGAGTAAAAACACTTTACAATACTTTACACTGCCACTCTGTGTATATTTAAAAAAGAGTACCAAAGAAAAAAAGCCGAGCCTCAAACCTGGCTATTTCTAATAAACCCACCATATACCACCATCGAGCCGACGGCTAGGCGACGTTCCAGCAGTCGGGGCGGTGCAGGGCGAGCGGCTGGCTGTGGCGGCTGTCCGTTGCGCAGCGCAACAGGGCGAGCAGGAGGGCGCCGTCCGCCAAGCATCTCTAAATAAGGCATGGCAAACGTCGGCAATCTTTCGGCGCTATCTTTCGGGGGTAAGAGTTACCCAGTAGGAGGGTGCCCAAAAAAAACCGACCCCCACCCTAACGGTCCGCGGAAAGGTCGGATCGTGACGATTTTTACCGGCCCGAAGGTCGTTGAAACGGTGAGATGAGAAAAGCAGCGCTTTTCGTTTCACAAAAATATGTCGATTTAGGCATCTATCGAAAGCTCTCTCGAAATGGCGAGAAAATACGCCAGATCCGCGATCCGAGAAATATAATAGATATGAGATCCGCCTCGAAATTGCATGCATGGCACAGAAAAACAAACGTTTTTAACAAAAGCTTTAGTATCAAAAACATGCTAAATAATTTATGAAAACGAGGACCGGCTTGTTTTCTCGCCTTTCAGTTGGAATCCCCTTCCCTTTTCCCCCTGTTTCTTGCCCCTGTACGACGCGCAACTCCTGGCGCCCGTACCCCATCCTCTCTCCACCCGCCGCCCCACCAAATTCTAGTGAGCCTGGCTTTTCGTCTCTTTTCGGGGTCTCCCTTTTTCGTGTCTTCCCTTCCTCCCGTCCCTCTTCCTCTCTCTCTCCTTTTCTTTTATTAATTCCCCCTGTGCCTTACGTTTCCGTTTCCCCCCGCCTTTTGCTTTTATGTTTTCCACCCACGTTAACCTAGGTTTGCGTGTTCTCCCACTTTTCCCCGCCTTTTCGCCTTATGTTTTCCCCACACGTTGGCCCAGGTCTCCGTGTTCTTTCCCCGCCTTTTGCCTTTTGTTTTCCCCCACTTCGACCTCGGTTGTTGTGGTTTTAGCCTTCGCCTTTTAGTATTTCCTCCCCGTCTCATTAACCCTCTCCCTCTTCTTTTCTTGTGTATTCTTCCCCCGTCTAGTCGAGCTCAAATCTTTGGTCTCCATGAGACAAAGTTTGATGTCTCGGCGTAACTTTTCCTTCCCCCTCACTACTTCTCATTCTCCGTCTTTGCCCCATAGTTTTATCATGTAATAAACTCTTAACACTCTTTTGCCCACAACGAGTTGAGCATTTGAGCTTCCCCACACGCCTTGACACCTCTTCTTGTTGTGGTTTTGCGGTTGTGCCTCGCTTGTTAGCTTGGCACATACATTCTTGCGTTTCCTCCTACATAGGAGGTGGGGGCCGAACATCCAGCCAACCCCTGGGGCCTAGCGAAAACAAAGCTAGGTTTCCCAACTGGGGGCCGAACCGGTCTCAAACCGGCGCACCTCTCCCCGAAGAGTGGAAACTCGCTTGTCAGCGAGCGTACACACACGCAAGTCTTTGCCCAGCAAGACTTTGGCCACGACGACTACCGCTCCAGACTATTGTCTGTTGAGCGCGCATCAACAAGCCTGGATGTGAAGAAGGACTACAAAGTTACCGAATAAAGGTGCTTACTTCCCTTTCGATATTCTTCGAAATGCGGATGACCTGTTCTAACTCCCAAAAACCTTTGGTTGAGCGCCGCAGAGCCGAAATCAGCGACACCCTGCTCAAAAACTCGCAAAAATGAAGTGAAAAAGTCTTCATTTGCGCGAAATGAGCAGAAGGACGCAATACCTATGGCAAAGCGTGTTGAACAGCGCAGATGTGTCTCGAAGAGCCGTCCAAAACATCAGGACGTGCTGACGGATAAGCCCAATTCGAAGGCCTTCGAATTTCAAAGCTCGAACTGCCGATCTCCTCTTCATCGCCGGCTACAAAGCCAAATTTTGTCTTCAACTTCGAAGAAAGAAGTTTGAAAAAGGCTACCAACGTCTCGAAATACTTTGTGCATTGTAAGAACATTGCCAAGTATAATTTCAAGGAAGCACCGACGAAGGAGTCGTTATTATGAAGCCAATCTGCAGTTGGTGGATTAAAAACACTCCTGGATACAAGTTAAATGCGTCGAGTTTCTCCGCATGAAGTTGCTCGCGTTTCTTCAAGCCGCCATCATAGTGTTGGTTTTTAGTCCAAAGTCCACGGACTTTTTCGGACTAAAAAGTCCGCGGACTAAAAAGTCCGCGGACTTTTCGGACTAAAAAGTCCGCGGACTAAAAAAGTCCACGGACTTTTTCGGACTAAAAAGTCCGCGGACTAAAAAGTCCACGGACTTTTTCGGACTAAAAAGTCCGCGGACTAAAAAGTCCACGGACTTTTTGGACTAAAAAGTCCGCGGACTAAAAAGTCCACGGACTTTTTCGGACTGAAAAGTCCGCGGACTAAAAAGTCCACGGACTTTTCGGACTAAAAAGTCCGCGGACTCAAAAGTCCACGGACTTTTTCGGACTAAAAGTCCGCGGACTAAAAAGTCCACGGACTTTTTCGGACTGAAAAGTCCGCGGACTAAAAGTCCACGGACTTTTCGGACTAAAAGTCCGCGGACTAAAAAGTCCACGGACTTTTTCGGACTGAAAAGTCCGCGGACTAAAAGTCCACGGACTTTTTGGATTGCAAAAAGTCCGCGGACTTTTTAGTCGTGGAACCTCGGGGGTTTTGAATTAAAAAGTCTGCGCCAGCATTTCCGCTTCCCATTCGTTTATGGCTCGACGAAAAACCCGCAAACCATTTTTAATTGACACGCCATCTCATCTACATCGAAATATACAATTGTCCTTGTCGTTTTCTCTTACACGGTTTAAATTTGCGGCCAAGTAATCGTTATATTTTCAGGTAGAACTTGGTAAAATGGGAGGGTCGGCAGATGATCCGCGTCTAACAAGGGGAGAGAATTACAGGTCAGTGTTTATGTCATACTAATGAATGCTTTGGCAGTGCGACGACGATTCGGCAGCACATTGTTACGGTCGGAGATTCCTCAAAAATGCAACTTCTGTGGGGCGATGTTCATCACCAAAGGCGGGCTGTCGGCAATCGGCCGCCATCTGAAGAAACATCTGGACGGTGATAATCCAGAGGTAATATTTTCTGGTCGACTATCAAGCTATATACATAGGCCCCTAGCCCAAAAAGGCCCGTCAGCGACAAGGCTAGCCCGCGGCAGCTCCTGCAGAAAAGACCGGTATAATTTTAAGGATTGATTCATGGAAAAGGATGTTTAGCAGGAGATTGACGATAAATGCCTGAACCTGATACTGTCAGCTAATCTGTCGTTCAACATTGTGGAGAATCACGATTGGAAGTAGGTGTTGCGTCTAAGCTTGATCCTTGGTTTAGGGAATATACATTGGCAGTGAGTGGTGGGCGAACCAAAGGACCGACGCGGCATGCATTGTCGGGACCAATCCTCGACAGGCGGTACGGGGAACTAAAGGTTGGCAGATCTACGATGTTCCTAATTGTAATTTAGAATCTGTTGTGCGAGAGGCTGAAGGATGCGGTAAATATCGGGCTAAGTTTTGACTCCTGGTCGTCGAAGGCAAATACTGTCAGCCTACATTGGTAAAATTGAATCATTTTATTAAGCTTCCCCATTTTAGCACATACATTCACTGGTCTGACGCACAGATGACGCGACAAAATGCCCTGTTATCAATTGAAGACGTGACTAACAAGAAACAAGATGCCATTCCTTTCCGAGGCAAGTTTACTCCGCGATTGGCGGTCTAAAATAGTATATTTAGATAGTCCTGGAGGATCTGCGAGATTTCCAAATTCCATTTGAGAAATTGGTTGGCTTCACCACCGATGGTGCCGCGAATGAAAAGTGTGCATCGAGGCGACTCGCTACGAAGGCGGGATTAAGGTAACCCCAGACATTTCGCTATACCTTTTCTTCTAGTGACGAGACTTGGGTTCACTGCATTGCCCACCTGCTACAACTGGTCGTTCTCGCCGGGCTCGACGATCCGAAAATCGAAGATCTTTTGTCGAGAATCCGTCATAACATCAAGACGATTCGCAAATCTACAAGGCTAAAAGCATTATTTGAAGAGTAAGCTAAGGATCCAATAACTTTAATTTTATTTAGGCTGCAAAAGAAGTGGGGAATCCCTGTGAGACGAGCCCTGCTAGACGTCAGAACTCGCTGGGGTGCTACCTATGAGATGTTGGCCCTTTTCTTCCGACAGGTTGAGAAAATCAAAATGGGTCGCAATGTCTCTTTTAGCGGCAAGTCTATGAAGCTATGCGAGTGCAGAAGGGCATGTTCGAGATTGCCGAAGATGAGTGGCAAATCATTGAAGATCTCCTTCAAATATTGAAGTATTTTCATTGGTTTACCAAAAAGTGAGTTTAACTACTTCTCTATTCAATGTTGGTTTAGTTCTCCGCTGATCAGATCACGATTTTCGAATATATGTATGCCCTGAATATCTTGCAGAAGGGCTTTGAAGGTTAGTGATTTCTTCTTATCGGTAACGTGCCGTACCATAGCAGCCATCAATACCGCACCGAGGTTGGCACCAAATTAGCCGAAAGGATGGCGGAGCAGTTGGCGACTCGGGTGGAGGTAAATTGATTGTCCGCGGATGTGAACAGCAGGTTCAGGCAGCGAAGCGCAGCAAATTGATCTTAGCCGCAGCGGCCTTGTGCCCTTATTCATGGGGCTCGGTCAGGGTCTTCTCTGAGGAAGATATGGCTGTTCAGGAGGGCGCGCTAGTTGCTCTTGGAAAAGGTAAATAATCAACTTATACTGAGTTTTTTCTTAGATTTACTCCAGAGCGTAGAGCCGTCCGAGTCTGTCGGGCCGTCGCAGTACGAGAATCCAGCGCCAAGAAAACGATCCTGGGCTAGCACCCAAGGGGACGAAGCTAACGACCCCATTGGCGCCTTGCTGACCGCCCCTACACAGCGGCTCGACCTGACGCATCTCCGCAAGCCGAAGGACGTCGAGGAAAGCATCAAGGTCGGGGCGGCTTTTCCCTGGTATCTCCATTTCAGATAGAGTTGATGCTGATAAAAGAAGCCTTCGAGTCCGAGAATTGCCCCGTGTACTTGGATTCCGGTGATTATGTGACACGCTTTTGGAAGAACCCTCGGCGATGTCCATTGCTACAAAGGTACGCGATGTTTCTATCTTTAATATTTATGTTTAGGGTCGCGGCTGCGCTTTTTGTCCGTCTCCCCGCCTCTGTTCAATGTGAGAGGGTTTTCTCTCGTGCCGGCCTGCTCTACGTGAATCAACAACGGAACCGTTTGGATCCGAAGCGGGCATCAAAGATGCTATTCATTTCTCATCACCTGGCCGCCGAGAGGGCTGCAAAACTTTGGTACGTTCCGGTGCTTGAAGCCAATGTCCTTTCTAGGGCGGCCGCAGCATCGGATCCCTATCCCGAACTTGCCCTACTTGATGCCGAGAATCGAATTCTGGTCCAGACGCTAACCGACCAGGTAGTATCCCCTTCTGGTATCCGAAACTTTTCCGTTCAGATGGTCAATGGTGAGCCGGCCTTGAAGGAGCTTGCGGAAGAGGATGAAGACTATCTGCTTTACAAAGAGGAAATTGCGCAAGAAGAAGCCCTAAAATCTCACCCACCGGAAGAGTTTTTTCGAGGATAACGAGGTAATATCTGATCATCTTCAAAACCTCCTTTCAGATATGACTGCCGACACTTGAAGAGCAATGCTCTCCACCCGACCCGGTCGCAACCCAGGAAAAAGCCCTAAATCTGCTCACTCAGAGCCCCTTTTTTTGTTGGTTTTGTTAGATTGAAAGTTTCCTAAGGCCGATATTGTTGTTCTTGTTGTGTAGAGTCTCATTCGTTGTTACGTTTCACTTCTGATAAAGCCTTTCTCGGCAAACAAACCGAACCAAGACCAAAACACAGACAAACTAACGGCACAATTATGGCCTATTCTGCCGCCCGCGTCTAACAATAAGAGCGATGGATGGTTACCACATGCCAATTAAAAATGGTTTGCGGGTTTTTTCGTCGAGTCATAAACGAATGGGAAGCGGAAATGCTGGCGCAGACTTTTTTAATTCAAAACCCCCGAGGTTCCACGACTAAAAAGTCCGCGGACTTTTCAATCCAAAAGTCCGTGGACTTTTTAGTCCGCGGACTTTTCAGTCCGAAAAAGTCCGTGGACTTTTTAGTCCGCGGACTTTTTTAGTCCGAAAAAGTCCGTGGACTTTTTAGTCCGCGGACTTTTTTAGTCCGAAAAAGTCCGTGGACTTTTTAGTCCGCGGACTTTTCAGTCCGAAAAAGTCCGTGGACTTTTTAGTCCGCGGACTTTTCAGTCCGAAAAAGTCCGTGGACTTTTAGTCCGCGGACTTTTTAGTCCGAAAAAGTCCGTGGACTTTTTTAGTCCGCGGACTTTTTAGTCCGAAAAAGTCCGTGGACTTTTTAGTCCGCGGACTTTTAGTCCGAAAAAGTCCGCGGACTTTTTAGTCCGCGGACTTTTTAGTCCGAAAAAGTCCGTGGACTTTTTAGTCCGCGGACTTTTTAGTCCGAAAAAGTCCGTGGACTTTTTAGTCCGCGGACTTTTTAGTCCGAAAAAGTCCGTGGACTTTGGACTAAAAACCAACACTACGCCATCAGACGTGATGGTTGGCCGGCCCTGCCTTCGCCTTCCCCTGGCCCTCGGGTAACACGAACCCAGCCAATCGCCTTCGCCTTTTTGCCTTTATAGGACGGTCAGCGTGCACGCTGCCGGCCTCGCCTTCGCCTTTTCTGGAGTTCCCCTTCGGGATGCCGGCTGCTTCGATTGGCAGTTCGGTATAATAGATCCCCGGAGGTGGTTCTGCCATTTTGCCTTTTTGTGGCCCTCGGGTAACGCCAAAACCCAGCCAATTCCGCCTTTTCCGCTAACAACCTTCCCAAGGACGCCGGAATTCTCCGGTTTGCCTTTTTCCTGCCCCTGACTTTTGCCCAGAACCGGTGAGGCTGTAACACCGTAAAAAACAGAACGTCTACGAGAAGCAGCCGCGTTTTGAAAAGGTTTTCAAACGTTTGAAACCTCGACTCCAACGAAATAGAACCTTTATTTGCTATAATAAAGTGATTCTCTTCGTATTTTGTTTTCATCTCGCGCCTTTTGCTCATTTAACATTGCTTTGAGCGAAAACATCTCAAGATTTCTTTCAGGCCCCGCGAAATTCCACGCATTTCGGTCCAAAGCGTGCAAATTCTTTGAAATTGTTTTCAAATGTCCTCTACTTTTCGCTTTTCCTTTTGCGAAATTGTTTTAGGAAAGCTGAAAGCGAAACAACAACGTCTCCCGCGTCTTTTGGCCAGTGCATGTGCGCGTCCACCTCTTCTTTCGACATTTTTGGATGAAAAGGGCACCAACATCGCCCAAATCTAAATTTTCAAATTCATTTATCGCTTTTCAGCTTCGAAATTTTTCGTTGCTGCGGTGCTCGCAATTTCCCCCGCGTTTCCCTCGACCATTTTCTCGATTTGGCCAGCGTTTTTGTGCAAATCCGTTCTTTTCAGGAATTGATCAGCTTGGAAAGTTCGGCCACGCTCGCGCGCTTTTTGAAAAGCCGCCCACTTCTCGCCATTTCGAAATATGACGCGTGAAAAGCGTTCAAATTTCCCTAACTAAGAAATTTGAAATGTTTTCAGAAATTTGCGCCCATTCCTCCGCGATTCAAGCGTTTTTGAATTTCGCAATCCCAAAAACTGTCACATCCCGCGCAAAATAAAAGAATTTCGCGTTTCATTTGCTATTCTTCTACTTGATGGCTTCTTGTTCTCAATTTTCGGTTTTCAATATCCGAACTTTGTCTAATATCCCTTTTTCAGGGTATTCTGCAACCAAGGGCCATGAATACGACAAGGAATCCAACACCCCGCGTAGCCAACACGCGTTGACAGCCTCAACTTGGACCGACGAATAGTGACAATCTTCTACAAGGACAATTTCCCGATGCCCGACGTCATGTACCCGAGAACCTGACGCTCGCGCTCAAGGAATGTGTTCGACATCAATATTTCGTGTCCAACCACGTGCTCGACTTCATGCCGCCCGCGCACACCTACTCTGTTTCGGCGGGCGAGGTGGCCGGCGAACCTAAGGGGTTGGCGAGCTGGCCGGCGAACCTCGGCGCAGTGGCCGGCGAACTAGAGCTCGGCGAGGTGGCCGGCGAACCACCGGCGAACTTCGCCAGAAAAGGGGACGAGAGGGGATCGGCGAACTTCGCCGGCGAACCACGACGCGACCGGAGTGGCGGGCTGCGAGAGAAAAAAAAAAGTCGTAAGTCATTTGCAAAAAAAAAACCAACCGGCGTGGGATCGGCGGCCGAAACTACAGGTTTTTTTAAGAATGATACTATTATTATAAAGACTTATAGATATGAAAGCTGCCGACGAGAAGCGGCGAATGCGCGATACGCAGGTCTGTGATGTTATGAGAAACCAGCTTATTACGATGTGATACGCTGGTTTCGAAACTATTCCAGACCGAGGATTTATTCGCCAGGTTCCTACAGTCATAATACAATACGTCAGCTCTCCTACGAAACAATGGTAAGGTAGCGGTAAGTTGATCAAAACCGAAGATGAAGGTAGTCAGTAAAGGAATACCGCCGAAAGCGTAAACTGGTACCAAACACACGTTTCGCTTCTGACAATCTCAAAAAGGTACAATTTCGAATCGAATTCAGGCCTCCACAAGCCGCTTCTCCTGCGAGGAAATTCATTTCTTCACCCGTTGTTAAATTTTTACTGTTGATAAATTGCTTTAAGCCCCCTCTCTTCAGTCGCTATCTGGGTCCAATCCATCCTAGTTCTATTAATCCATGTTTTCTTCGTAGATCCTTATTGTTGAATGAATAATAATCAAGGGGATTAAGCATCAGCTAGCTCGCACAGGTTCGCCAGCAAAGTTCGCCGGGCTGGTTCGCCGGCGAAGTTCGCCGACCCCTTGCCGGCGAGGTGGCCGGCGCAGTACGCCCGGCGAAGTTCGCCGTGGTTCGCCGGCCACCTCGCCCGCCGAAACAGAGTACATGCTCGACTACACGATGTTCGCGTTCAAGGATCTCAAGGTGCCCGTGTTCAACTACTGCCCGTGCTCGTGCTCGTCTACATGGTCAAGCTGCTCGACTGCTGCCTGTGCGTCGTGCCCGTCTACACGTTCGCCGTCAAGTTGCCATGCCTGTCTACACGTTCGCCGTCAAGCAAGAATTAAGCCTTTTCTTTCGCTCGCATTGTTTAATTCTCTATTCCCCTCTCCTTTGGCCCTGTCCCGTTTATTTGTATATTTCCACTACCCTACCCGCCTACCCTGCTCGGATCAAGACGACTTCGCAAGGATTCAAGTCAAGCGTACCCAAGCTCGCCTCTTCGCCAACTTCAAGGTCAAGGACTCAAGCTCGCCTCCGTGCTGCTGCTCAAGGACCAAGTCGACTTCAGTGCAAGGACAAGCTCGCCTCTTCACCGTTTCTCAATGCCGAAGCCGATTTCAGTGCAAGGACAAGCCGTCTCTTCGCGACTTCTCCAAGGACAATTCGCAAGTACGTTTCTCCTGAAGGAAGGATGCGTGCGCCATGCCCGTTTTGTGCCAAGCCAACGTCGTCTACGCCAAGTCAAGCTCGTCACCCCGCCATCTTCTTTGCGTCGAGGGACCTCCGCTCCCGAGGGGAGGGTAGTTGGAATCCCCTTCCCTTTTCCCCCTGTTTCTTGCCCCTGTACGACGCGCAACTCCTGGCGCCCGTACCCCATCCTCTCTCCACCCGCCGCCCCACCAAATTCTAGTGAGCCTGGCTTTTCGTCTCTTTTCGGGGTCTCCCTTTTTCGTGTCTTCCCTTCCTCCCGTCCCTCTTCCTCTCTCTCTCCTTTTCTTTTATTAATTCCCCCTGTGCCTTACGTTTCCGTTTCCCCCCGCCTTTTGCTTTTATGTTTTCCACCCACGTTAACCTAGGTTTGCGTGTTCTCCCACTTTTCCCCGCCTTTTCGCCTTATGTTTTCCCCACACGTTGGCCCAGGTCTCCGTGTTCTTTCCCCGCCTTTTGCCTTTTGTTTTCCCCCACTTCGACCTCGGTTGTTGTGGTTTTAGCCTTCGCCTTTTAGTATTTCCTCCCCGTCTCATTAACCCTCTCCCTCTTCTTTTCTTGTGTATTCTTCCCCCGTCTAGTCGAGCTCAAATCTTTGGTCTCCATGAGACAAAGTTTGATGTCTCGGCGTAACTTTTCCTTCCCCCTCACTACTTCTCATTCTCCGTCTTTGCCCCATAGTTTTATCATGTAATAAACTCTTAACACTCTTTTGCCCACAACGAGTTGAGCATTTGAGCTTCCCCACACGCCTTGACACCTCTTCTTGTTGTGGTTTTGCGGTTGTGCCTCGCTTGTTAGCTTGGCACATACATTCTTGCGTTTCCTCCTACATAGGAGGTGGGGGCCGAACATCCAGCCAACCCCTGGGGCCTAGCGAAAACAAAGCTAGGTTTCCCAACTTTTCAAAGGGCTTTCGAATGGTGTGGAAATCATCCCAATCCGCGCCAGAGATCCGGATAACCGGCCTAGGTAGGGGGAACCTCTAGGCAGGGCGATTTCTTTTCTTGGGACACCCTGCAGTTGTCCTCCACCAAAAAAAAATCCCAAAAAATGCCCAGATACAAAAAAAATCCCAGTTCCTTAAAACTTGAAAAAGCCTTTGAAACTCGATAAAAGGGTTTATGTTTCGTATCCCCCCCCCGCCAAAAAGTCCAGAATCTACTGACCTACCGTGCCCTTTAACAGGCTTGAGAAGACCAGCTTCTCGTGAGTGGGCGGTAGGTGGGCAGGGCTCGTTCCCTCCTGAAAGTTTTTTGGTCATTGACGTTGACTTTTGCAGTCTTTGAATCCTAAGCTCGGTGCTTTTCAAATAGGCTGGGGGAAGGGGGGGAGATTTAGGCGGGGGGCACACTGCGTCTCTACGCCCGCCCTGTTCTCTAGGCACCCCTCCGCCTATAGATCCACTTCCCCCCCCTGCCTAAACCCCCCCGCCTATTTGAATTGTACCCTAACATTGAATTGTAAGCTCGATTTTGCAAGGTTTTCAGGTTCGTTGGCAGCCTGGCGAAAGCCTTTTAAACCTATTCCCCCTTCCCCCTTTCCTTTAGTAAATACTTCAGCGCATCCAGCGACGCCTAAAACGTTAAAGAAAAGCACCTAGCCGCCGCCCGGCCGGAACCTCAAGTGGAGTGTGATAGCTTTTCGCCACCGGGAATGCTAATAAATGAAGTGTGATAATTTTTCGTATGTTAATCATCAGACGCAAAACACTTTGTTAATCCGGTATTGCTCTAAAATAACGACTACAAAGAGAATTCATGCTCTCCTTTTCGAAATCCTAGCTACATAGAGAAAAAATAGGCATTTGCAAGCGCGAGAAAAAGTGAACTGTAGAACGAGGAATACAAGTCATTTTTCTTGTAGAAGGTACGATGGACGCCCTAAAGTATACGATGAAAAACGCAGGGTACATCAAATTTGAGCCGTTTTATCCCTATTTTTTCCCGGATTTAATGGCCTGTCAAGTCTCGCACCAAGCGCCCCCGAAATTGCTGTTTCGGTGAATGACATTTTTGGCGCGAAAATTATGCTAATTTTGCATCAAGACTTAAGAATTACCCATGTAAGCTATGCAAATTACCCCAACCCCTGTGAAAAAAATGATCGTGTTTTTTGTATGACATTTAAAAGAAACTACTGGGCCCATCGGTCTGGAACTCTTCGTGAAACTCTTAAATTGCCTTGCGTATGACTGTGCAAATGCGACGAGATTATTCTCGCTTAAGCCTAAGGCTAACTAGGGAGGTATCTGAACTCGGCATCGAACTTTGAGAAGTCAGATACACCATTCGACGCGCCTTGTCGAGGGGATCCCAAATATGTAATAAAATCAACCAGAGCATATAACCGTAAAAAGTTATGAGCATTTTAAGTTTTGCACCGAAAAGCGCCGCTGAGATATGAGCCCCTCCCAGCGCACCCTGTTCATCGGTTCTGTGGCCTAGTGGTGTGCGCATGGGTCTCAGGGCTCTATGACCAGGGTTCGGATCCGCTCACGACTTTTATTTTTTGCTTTTTGACTGGTTTCTACTTTTTGCATTTCCAAGTTCGGGAATAAGTTTTTCTCGACTGTGTGACCCCGAAAAAGCACTAGCGATTATAAAATAACCTCGGACAAGAAAACTATGATTGGACGCTTTCTATATCAAAGTTGGCAAAATCGTCAAAAAACGCCCTTTTAAGACTCTGTACGAATTCGAAGAATGTAATTTGTCAAAAATAGGACAATACATCTTGATCAGCAAAAAATTCCCTTTCGAATGAGCTATCTTACATAGGCTTTACGCGAAATACTCGAAACGTCTTTGGCAAGCTGGCCATACCCTACCCTTACACTGCATTCCAAAAATATTTTTTACCGAAATTTTTGGCAGCCGTATGTAATATATCTCATTTGAAAGAGCTTTCGTTGTTGAATAAGGAGCACCAATCAGTTTAGGCTAAATTCCATTCCGCGGGATGATACAGGGTCTCAAACATACTGTTTTTCACCATTTTGTTGACTTTGAATGCTCATAACTTTTTACGGTTATAGGCTCTGGTTGATTTTATTACATATTTGGGATCCCCTCGACAAGGCGCGTCGAATGGTGTATCTGACTTCTCAAAGTTCGATGCCGAGTTCAGATACCTCCCTAGTAAGCCTGAGCCTAAGCATAAGCCTTTTAAACCTGTCTAAGCCTAAGCCTAGGTTTGAGCCCAAGCCTAAGCTTAACCCTAACCTAAACCTGAGTAAAGTGATCGGGGACCACTCCTAAGCCTAAGCCTAAGCCTAGACCTAGGCCCAGGCCTAATAAGCACATCTACACTCCGTTTTACAGCATGGCCTTTTTTAGTTTACCCTATAAAGGTTTTGCTTCAGTATTTTTCGCTCGTGTTCCTGTGATTTTCGAGGGGCTTTTCCTGCGTTGTGCACAATGATGATTGTTTATTCAAACAAAGTAATACGCGCGCATCATAAAAATCTTAAAAATTGATCGAAGGTTCTGGAGTCTTCTTGAATCGGCGGATCGTTGAAAGTCTTCGTTTTAGGGTTCGTCCTCAGCGCCCTTGTCCGTGTAGCCGGGCGGAACCTAAAATTTTTTATTTGCGACGAATTTTTTGGAGTATAGATAGTCGGAGTGTTTATAAACTGATTTTAGCTAAACCTATACGTTTCACAAAATCTGGTTAAAAAAATTATCGACTTTTCTTCCAAAAAGCTTTCGAAAAATGTTAAAAAGTTTTTAAATGGGCTTTCTTGTTAAAATATGATTTTGTTTTGCTAAAAACAGTGGAAACACTTCCTGTCAGTTACTAGGAATTGCCAGATTAAGACAAAAAATGTATCTCCCCCCCCCACCCCGATAATGCGAAAGAACCTAATACCAGTTTCGGGCGGCGCGGGTTAGCTGCGCGTGGGTGTCCCCGAGACCTTGTCCCTCGCTCTTCCTATCTGCTCCTTCTCTTGCTCTCCGCAGCTGTTGTTGAGGTCGGGCTCATCCGTGTGTCCCTTGCACCTAGAAGGGAGTAGGCATTAATAGCCTATTCTACTGGTATGCTGGCCGAGAAGCAGATTCACAACTCAAACTCTCCCACTTGTCGCTGATGTTGCAGTCAATGAGGGTTTCCTTGCCGGTCGGGGTTGCGTCGGCGGCTTTTCGCTGCTCCTTTGCCTCCGGCTTCTTTTTCTGCTTTTTCTCCGGCTTCCTTTCCCGGCTTGCCCTTTCTTCCCTTCCTCCTCAACAGCCCAGAACGTGGGCGCTCGGCTCGCAGGGGCCGCTAAAACAAAAGAGTTATTTAGAATTGCGAGATAGAGAAAGTGTGTTTGAGAGAGAGAGAGAGCGAGAGAGATGGATGGGCCCAGAGCGGAAAGCACTCTCTCTCCTCGATTGGCCAGATATAAAGTGTTTTTACCTTGTTTTTGGTATGTTCTAACTTTATTTAAAATTTTAGCAAAAGAAAAATTGATTAACTTTAGCAAAAGAAAATTTCAAAAAAAGTTTGAAGAAGCCGAAAATTTGGTCATTTTGGGTCGTAAAAAATCAATTTTTTAACCTATAATTAAGGTTTTTATGCTTGAGATTAGTTAAGAACAACTTAGAAACGCATCCGCTTATTGTAAAAAAAATTTAGGCTTGGGCGGAAAAAAGTTGGTTCTCCCCACGTGCGCGAATGCTGAAGAACGAAGAAAATATTTAAATTTTCTACTTTATACTTTATACGCTAGACCACGAAACCTGGGTGTTAGCGCGCTGCTGCTGCTGGGGCGGCGGCGGCGCCGGCAGCGGCTGGTCGTTGTGGGGCGGCGGCGGCGGCGGCAGCGGCAGCTGCTCGACCAGCTGAACGAATGGCCGATTGCAACTTTCACGAAAGGAGAGCAGACCTTGTTGATGGCAATGTATTTACCATGCCGCCAAGGGCAGCGAAAATACGCGTATCCTTCAACAGTGCCGCAGTGGTTCCCGACGGGGCGGTCGAAGTGCAGACCGACGTAAATCCCGTTAGCCCATTTCACGTTGCCGACGTAGGCGACTTTCGCCGCGTGGCCACCTATAAAAAGGAATACGTGATCCCACCACCTATAATTTTGACGTGAAACACCCTATGTTGTTGTGGATAACGGTTTCGCGGTACAATTTGAGATCATGAGAGATAGGGAAAGGGGCTTGCCGGCTAAAATTCCTCAAATTTATGGACTCTTACAGTAAAGTGTTTTTACTCAACCTAAGTTTCGATTTGGGACCAAGTGCATCCTGTGCAGAATTTTTCGCTGATTCCGAATCCGTTTTTCAAATTTACCGCATCCCCAAAGTTATACGGCAATTATGGTAGTGTTTTTCACCAAAATCAAAGTACGGTTTTCGAGTTTCTTGATCAATTTCAGCGTCAAATCTGACCAGACATTGGGGCGACAAGCATCTTAAAGGCCAAAACAAGCCTTTTTGATAAAAAATTAAAAGTAAAAAAGCAAACTAAGTGATGCAGGGCGGGGGTTCGAACCGCCGCCCTGCGCTTGGCAAGAGAGTACTTTGCAGGCCCCCGGGAGTCATAGAACCAAGTAGGGAATAGTGGGTCAGAAGCTGAATTTTTGGCCCTTTTTAAGCTTAATTTACACAAAAAAAAGACTTTTGAAATAAAAGTCCGCAGCCATCTTGGAAAAACGGACTCGGAACCAGCGAAAGATTCTGCACCAGATAGACATGGTTTCACTGCAAATCTGATGTTGGTAAACTCGACATTTTGGTCAAAAATCGGCCTTTTTGGTCGAAAAATTAAAGTTCAGGGGTTTCCACGTTTAGGAATTGTAAAAACCTTTTATAAACACTTTCTCTATTCATGTTTGAAAAAATAGATCCTAATAAAAAAGTTGCTTGCCCCTAAACTTTCTCCCCCCCCCCCCCGTAATGCAAAAGAACTGGGAAAAATCGTAGACAGCAAAAATTGGTTCCGGAAATTATTAGCAACCGCAGCATGCGTAATCATCAGGTTACGCAGGTTACGTTAGGTTGAATTAGGAGAGTACGGTACCTGGCCCAGAATGCAGGGCCCATGACGTGGGCGCCGGGCTCGCAGGGGCTTTTAAACGAGGAGAGTTCCAGAAAGTGACATTTTATTAATCCCGATTCAAATAAAAAATGCAACCCCAGAACGCAAAGTAAAAATTCTAATCAACATGGTGAAAAGTTAAAGCGGATTGACATTTTCAGGTTCGCGGAGTCAATTTGCATACTGCATAAAAAAATCGTAACATGCTTCAATTTTTCCAGTTGCACGTTCGCGTGCGGTTGACGCAGGAAATGGGGGCCCCATCGTGCCAGGGATGCGGGAATTTCAAGACAAGCATAAGTTATACGTCAATTACATTTCCGAAGAGCTACGACCGGTTCTCAACTGTTAGCGGGGAAACCAAATTTGGACTTGAGTACAGCTTACCCCACCCCCTAGCGGACCCCCACCCCGTATCTCGGCTCCCCGTTATCCTACAGGTGTGTAAAATATACCAAAATGTTCGTTTTGCTCCGGCGAGTATTTTGGTATACTTTACAGACTTGTAGAGGAAGAGGGAGCCGAGATGCAAAAGTTGGCCGGCTGGGGGGGGGGGAGGGTAAACTGCACTCTAACCCAAATTTGTCCTTTAACAGAAGATAAACTATTTTTATGGCATTTTAAATAGTCTTTAGATGGAAAAACAATATAAAAAATAATAAAAATGTTCGAAAGTTTTTGAACTTTTGGGGGGATGTATCAAAAATGACCAAATAAGATCAAAATTTTCAAAAATACTGTTTATAACGTTCTAGCAATCAAAAATCGCTGGGAACACTATAAAAATACATTAAATCATTAACAGGGTTTAAAAGGTCAAAAGCAAAACGAGGTTCCCCCCCGCTAACAGACCAGGACCCTAAGACCGAGAAACGCTCAAAATAACCCACTTCTTTAGTTTTCCCCGCCGTAGATATTTGGAACTATCGGAAAATCGTGATTCCGCACGTTTGGTAAGCGGCTTCGGTATCAGCACAACATTCTGCGCAAGATCAGGCTTGGTCGCACCTTCGTACCTCGATGACTCTCCAAAACGTCTCCTTGTCAGTTTCCGGAGTTTATCTACATAGAAAAATTTGCATACATGACATATTGGCCTGAACAGCTACACTTGCATTCGTATATTTGATTTTATTGCGGTTTTTCCGACTGGGAAGCTGTCAAGACAAAAAGCATTCATCCCCCCCCGATGAGTCGCCCGCTCCTCTGCGCCGCCTGCCAACGCCCGGGAATGGTCAGTTTGCGTACAGCGTTTTTCGGTTTTACGGACACGGAAAAAATCGCGTTTTTTGGCTTAAAGGTACATTCCGCGCTCGTTAAAGGGAAACCCAAGGTTTTGGTGGTAAATATATAGTTATGTATTCCGTGCAGTACAAATGACGCGGGAATTTTGTGCGGCAATGAGGCGCCAGTGACGCACAGAATTCGGACACCTTTCCCTCTTGTGGCGTCCCCATCCCACCCAATGGCTTGCCACTATGGCCTGATGGATAGCATCCAGGCCTACAAAACGGGGGTCCAGGGTTCGACCCCCGCCCGCGGAATGGTTTTTGTTTTTTGAGCCCCGAAAAGGTTGGGCATCCCTTTAAAAATCCAGTTCGACGGCAAGAATTCGCCTGTCCGGCGGCCGCGACCTCCGACCCTTCATAGCTCCTCGCCCCCTCCCCCTCACCCCGTCTCCCCATGGCCGAGTGGTCGAAAGCGCTTGCCCCAGGCGAGCGTCCCGGGTTCGGTTTTGCCCGACTTTTGGCACCCACCGTAACCCGGCATTCTAAAACACAATTTGTCTAAGATCTTAGACCATTCAAACAAGAGCGGACTGTACCTTTAAGTGAAGTTTACCCCTCCCCCGCAGCCGTCACTCACCTAGCGTATCTCGGCTCCCTGTTGATCTACAGGTGTATAAAGTATACCAAAATGCTCGCCAGAAAAAGGCAAACATTTTGGTATACTTTACATACGTGCAGACCAACCGGAAGCCAAGATACAAAAGTTGGGCGCCTTCTGGGGGGGGGGGGGTAAACTGCACTCTGACAAAACGAATTGATAAAACAGTAAAACGAAAAGTGGTTTTAGCCTGCTCAAATCCCCCCGCTAACAGTCCAGAACAAAAAATAGATCGCTGTTCAGAGATCATCCCGTCCACTGGCCGTCAACTTGTGTCTGTCCTGCGATGTTGCTTCTCGCGCCCCGACCAAGCCCGCCAACAGAACGGTACTGCTTTGCTTTCGTGTTCCAATACCTTCAAATTTAAATACAGGTTGGTACGAGCACCGATGATTTGGAGTGCGTCGGCAACGTCGGTGCCGGCGTCGTCATGGCACGACTTGTGAAGGTATCAGCACATTTTTCGCGATTTTCGACAAAATCTTCTCACTCTGCAATTAACGGTGGCTTTCAGAACCCTCCGAACACGCTGATCTCGTTCGAGCAGTTCATGAAGATGCCGTTCGCCATCTGGCTGGCCATCCTCAACGTGCTCAGCCCGCTCGAGCTGCTGAACTTGGCGGGCGCGCATTCGTTTTTCAAGGTAGTTAGTCCGAGAATTTATGGCTGATGTACTAGAAAAACTCTCCAAAGCCTTAAACAATTGTAACGATAAAATTGGCTTATTCTTGGTTTTTAGTAAGCATTTGAAAAATTTTTCGGTTTAGGAATAGGATTCCGAATAGCAAAAATGTTTTTAAGCCGTTGTTACTATTTCTAAACGTAAAGTCTTTACAAATTTTCATTAAAAATTGCAAAAATAAAGACTTTTGACCGTACCGTTTTTGCGGAAAATTGCGCATTTTTGCAAAAATTTTCAAAGTTTCTCTAGTTTAAATTGGGTTTTCTTACTGAGAACACTACGAGAACCGCGATACTGCCTACTCCCTCCTTCAGGATCTCATCACCAAGTCGCCGAAACGATGGGGCGCCTTCAAGTGGGCACCGAACTTTTGCAGCCAGGACGAGCCCTGCGAGTACGAACCCAGATGCTTCTGTCTGTACTACAGCTTTCAGCGGCTATAAGCTGACGCGCAGCCGGTTCTGGTGGGAGACAAAACGCACAACTTTTCTCGCGTACGGATGTGAATATAGGTAAAATACAGTGGGCTGCCATTTAATTTATTGTCTCCTAGTTACATCAAGGACCTGAGAGAAATCGAGTGGTACGACGAGCGGCGTTTCACGCCGGTGCGCCCGCAAGATGAGCGAAAAGAAACCGCCGCCTCCGATTTATACATTCTTTTTCACAACGCCACATTCGATCAGGTATCTCAGCGTTGTATTCAATTTATTATTTTTTTGGTTCTTTTGCGTTATCGGTGGGGGAAGTGTTTTTTCTTTTCGCTTTTATAAATATAATTTTTTAAATATAAATAGCGGAAGTTTCTATAAATGGTTTTTTACTATTTCTAACCGTACAAACTTTACAAAATGTTAATAAAAAAAGGTATAGGTATCGATTTTTCCACCAAAATGGCCGTTTTGTTAACAAATTTTACTTTTCGGAAAATTTTTCCAATTCCGGTATTCTGGACATCAGGTTTATGTTACAGTTTGGCGTCGGAACGGATTGGCACGTGCCCGGCTCGAACCACTACCGGATCATCCCATCGATCCGCGCGGCCACGGCGTTGATGCCGATCAGGGGCCTCGAGGAGCGCGATTTTCGTCAGATGGGTAAGAGAAAAACTTTTCGAACCAAGCCTCATCTTTTTTTATAAATGGCGATTGGGTTCCTACATTGTTTTTAGCTATTCCTACGCATCAAAACTTTACAAATTTTAATTAAAAATTTTCATTTTATGTCGAAAATTGATTTTTTCGCCAACGCCAATTTTTTAAGCGAGCGGATTTTTCAGACTAAACTCAAAGCAAAAAAACAAACTAAAAATTAAGCGAGCGAATTTTTTTGGCTGTTTTCACCTCAGACTCGCCGAACTTTTTAGTCGAGCTCCAGCCCCAGTGCGTGGCCGTGCATGGCGACCACGCCGAGGGATCGGCTCAACTCGGCTCCATCGTTCAAAGAGTGGTCGCCTTGATCCCGGTGGGTTTATAATTTAAATGGGGGAAAACATATTTTTAAGCTAGCTTTCAAATTTATAATTTAAACGGGGTAAAACCCATTTTACGCTAGTTTTGAAACTTACAACATAAAAAAATATTTTTTTAAGCTAGTTTTGCAATTTTATCTTGTAAATAGAAAAACGATCCTTTCGCATTATCGGGTGGGGGGGGTTGGAGAATTTTTTGTATTAGTAACTTGATAGGAAGTATTTTCATATTTTTAGCACAATAAAACTATATGATAACTAGAAAAACTATCTAAAAATTTTGAAAAAGTGTGAAGAGGTCGAGATTTTGCTCAAAAACGGCAATTTTTGGTCGAAACATCGATAGTTTTTCGTTTAAGGATAGCAAAGATTAGATTACAAACACTTCCGCTATTTACATTAAAAAAATTGGTCCTAAAAAAGTTTAGGTACAGTGCGGTTCTCGATGAAACGTCAATCTTTCCAGGGCCTGCAAAAGTTCTGGATCTACATCGGGCATCACGCCTCCGAGATGGACAGTCTCCTGGCCGTCAAGGCGCCGACTATCACCGCCTACTGCGAAACGTTCATCTACGGTTGGCGACGGTCGATCAGAAGCTCAACTTGACTGGTTTAGACAAACGGAAGTACGCGTACGTGCCTGGCGTGGGTCTGGCGGAAATGCTTCGTGAACAACTGTGGACTACGCTCAACGCGCTCATTGCGGTGAATTTTTACGGGTTTTATAGGTTAGCGGGGCTGGACTGTTAGAGGGTAGGGGGGGTTTAGCAGGGGGAAACCACTTTAAAACCTTAGTAGTCTTTGATGGTCGGAAAATTTCAAAAAAATTTAATGTTTAAAATTCGAAAATTTTGTCGTTTTTCGATCATTTGTCATAATTTTGACCAAAAAAGCAAAAATTTTCGAAAATTTGTAATATTTTTTCCATTGTTTTTTATCTAAAAACGTTGGGAAATTCTAGAAAAAAATTTATATTCGGTTACGCGGCCGTACGGGATTACGGAAAAATTTCGATCTCCCCGCTAAACCCCCCCCGCTAACAGTCCAGAACCATCGCGCGCCCAGACCGGGTTGAAGTAGCTCATTTTTTCAGCAATGGGCTCGCGGTGAGCGGGACATTGACACGATCTCCTTCATCTTGCGCTGCCCGACCGGCCGCTACACGTCTTGGGACCGGGAAGTGGACGCTGGTGCGTAATCCAGGATGGGATTGGACACCTTCTTTCAGGCATCCCTTACTGGCCGGACTACATCTCTTACCGGTATGTCGGCCGGTACCGTGTCGACTGGGCCCGGCAGACGAGCGGTTTCTGGCTGATACGTCGAGCACCCATGGTGGGCATTATTCCATTCCACAAACGGGTTCTTTCGCGTTATCGCGGGGTATCGACTTTTTATTCGGATCAGATTTTACAAATATAAATGGATAAAGTTGCTAAGCCTTTTTTTACTATGGCTACGGTTTACTCTATTTATGTTCCGCACCTACAGGTTCAGGGAAGCATTTTTTCGGTAGCGAAGAAACGTCATAGGGTAAGGAAGGGGCTGGAATCGACTGCACACACATAAAATCTTTGAAAAATTGCTATTGGCTATTAAAATTAGTTTTTTTTGTAAAAATCTTGGCTTCCCTCTTTGTTAGGGAGAAATTAGCATACACCGGAAGTGGACGTGGCTTATAAAAAGAAAGGGGGGCGTGGTTTTCATTTTTTGGTCATCGGTTTTCGGCAAGAATTATGCAAAGTCAATACTTTCATAGGTCCTAGACGCGGCCAGGGTTGAAAAGCCGCGAAGCGGTTTTTCAACCCTGGTTTCTAGCTTAATTACAAAACATTTCTCCCCCCACCGATAATGTCAAAGTACCAAACAAACGGAACAATCCGCGTTTGCAGAGCGCCAACGGCCTGCTGATCGGCGTCAAGGGGTCCGCGGTCATGCTCATCTCCTGCGACTACAACTTCAGAAGGTTGGTCGAAGAGGCATTTCCAGTTTCTTAACGCCTTTTTCCTCACACATTGTCTAAAATAGATCTAGGTAAAATTGCTAAAGGCAAAAACTATACTTCACGAAAACACAAGATTATATCGATTTTTTGCCCAAAAATTATTACAGGCCAAAAAAGACGAAAAAGCATAGCGAAAAGTGGGAGAGGCGCTAAATTGAGCACCTCAATTCATACGTCAACTTTTTACCAGCGATACGCCGTGCATAACATATCGTTCCAGAGCTCGCACACAGGACGAATGCGTCGAGTTCATCACCGACTGCGATGCCGCAAAGCAGCAGATCGAGGTCGCATTCGGCAGCGATGACCCGTTGGAGGTGGATCAATGGCCCGAGAGGACCAGGAGGGTCATCACTGACGTAAGCATGAGGATCAGCGAAAATCATCAATCTTTTTAGCGCCGGGCGGCGATGGAACGTGCCGAGAACGCGCTGAAGGAGTGGACGATGAAGGTGCCCCACAACTCGGTGCCGATCCGCGAGCTGGCCGTCGATCGTCTGGTAGCGTTTTGGAGACCTCTCTCGCTCTCCCTTTTTCTCTCTCTCGCTCTATATTGTTCTCTCACTCGCTCTCTTGCTCTCTATATATTTCTCTTTCTCCCCCCTCTCTCGCTCTCTATATATTTCTCTCACCCCTCTTTCGCTCTCTATATATTTCTCTCTCTCTCTCTCTCTCTCCCCTTTCTCCCCTCTCTCTCACTGTCTCTCTCATTGAATCTTTCTCTCTCTAGCTCTCGCTCTCGCCCTCCGTGGCTCTCTTTAGTCCAAAGAATTCCATTTTTTCAGCTCTGGCGCCCGGTCGATGCGCCATTTCAGTCGTCGCTGGAATTCGAGCCGCCGGAGGATCGGATCCTGCACGCCTACAACCAGATCCACCAAAACCGGGACTAGAACCACCGTTCGCTTCCTTTATTTTATATTATACTCGATTGTGATGCTCGTCTTTTGTGTGTGATAAACAATAAATGGGTCTGGCTATTGAAGAAATCAGATTTGGTTTTAACGTAAACACAAGGTAATTTCTCGGGGCTTTTGCGCTATCGGGGGGGGGAGCCGAATTTTTGGCTATTGGACAGAAATGTCTAGCAACTTAATAGTAAGTATGACCGGAATGTTTTGAGTAAGAGTCGGCCTTATTTTAAGTGGAAAATGATCAAAAACAACTTAGAAAACAATCCGGTAGAAATTTTGGTCAATCTGTAATTTTTAGTATTTGTGTATCTATCCATCCAGTTAAAAACTTTATATCACAACCAAGTCGATGTGCCACTGGAATAAAGAAACCCGTATAACAAAAAAAATAGAAATTTGTGGGTATGGTACGAACACTGGCATTCTGTCACTCGTCGGCTTCGCTGCTGGCCTGGGGTTGCCCTGAAATGAGGTTTAGGTTTAGGCTTGGGCTTAGACTTTGGCTTTGGCTTTGGCCTAGGCCTTGCTTATGTTTAGGCTCAGGTCTAGGCTTAGGCTTAGGTTAGGCTCAACTTAGGCTTGGGCTTAGGCTTTCGCATACAGGCTATGGCTTTGGCCTAGGTCGCTTTATTTTTAGGCTCAGGTTTAGGCTTAGGCTTGGGTTAGGCTTAGGCTTAGGCTTGGGCTTAGGCTTATCCTTTGTCATCGCTTTGGGCTCAGATTCAGGCACAAGCTTAGGTTTGGGCTTACAAGGAGTGCTTTTTTTTGGGTCATCGGCAAAACCTTACGAGACCTAGCTCATTCGATAGAGAATTCGATTCTGAACAAAACCCCGTTGTTCTTTTTTGCAGAATGGCTATCCCTGATTTTATAAAATTAAAAGACTAGTGACCGTCTCTTACCATGAGCGCCTTCCGAGCCAAAAGAGAGGCTTTTGGGTGCAGTTTTAAAATTTTATAAATTCAGGGATAGCCATTCTGCAAAAAAGAACAACGGGGTTTTGTTCAGAGTCGAATTCTCTATCGAATGAGCTAGGCCTCGTAAGGTTTTGCAGATGACTCAAAAAAAGCACTCCTTGTTAGATTTAGGCTTAGGCATAGGCTTAAGCTCAGGTCTTAGGTTTCCGCTTGGCTTCAGCATAGGCATAGGCTTTGGCTTATGCTTTAGCTTAGGCATAGGCATAGGCTTATGGGGCTTCGGCTCACACTTAGGCTTGGCTTCTGGAGTTTAGGCTTGGGCTTGGGCTGAGGCCAAGGCTTACTTAGGCTTAGACTTGGGCTTTGGCTTAGGCTTGGCCTTTGGCTTAGGTTATACCGATTGGCTTATACTGTCCTTATCTTTCTAGAAACGTACCAAAGAGTTGCATCAGTACATCCACTTGCTCTTGCTGATCATCTTGAAACGGGACATTATCCTCGGTGGCTTCAAGCATTCGCTTAAGACGATCAATCGCATCGATAGAGGCGCGATCCTGTAAAGTTAGTCGTAGTGAAAATACGGCGTAAAAAGAGAGTACTGGCCTGTTAACCGGGGGGCTAACGTGGAAGAAACCTTTAGGAAAATATCAGCTTTTTGAAGCCTTTTACACACCTTGAGGGTAGAAGCGACTCATGAAATCCTACTATATATAAAAAATAGTGTCTGTGTGTGTGTTTGTGTGTGTGTGCCACTTTGCATCCACTTCCGTCTGTCTGTCCGGAGGATATCTCAAGGAGGGACGGGTATTAGGCTACGTATGATACGTCATTAGGTGCGTAATGGTCTGGGGATGACTGCACACATATCAGATTTTTAAAAATTAGCCATTTTCGCTATTAAATTTAGGATTTTGTAAAAACCTCTTTGTTAGGCATAATTAGCATAGACCGGAAGTGGGCAGTCGTCTATATAAAGAGGCAGCAGGAGCTGTTTTTCATTTTTTTGTCTTCTGAATGGAGGACAATTATGCAAAGGACAGAATTGTATGGGGTCCAAGACGGGGCCAGGGTTGAAAAGTCGCGAAGCGGCTTTTCAACCCTGGTTATGAATTGAAATCCATAATGTATGAAAAACGCGCAAAATTTTCAAATGTTCTCAAGAAAAATTTTTCTAACTTTCTAGCAATCAAAAAACTAATAAAAATAACTTTAAAAACTACACTAAGCATTAATAACATAACAGTAACCAAAAATTAACCTCCCCTCGAGAATTTCTCCCCCCCCCGCTAACAGGCCAGTACCAAATCCGCCCCAAATTGTTGGATTTTCGAGAAGGTTCGATTTTTATAATTACTTATCAATCAAAAACAACGAAGAAACGATAATAATTCTCCAAAAAATAAAAGCTACCTTTGCTGGAGAAGTGGTTGCAGTTTTAGTAGTTGCTCCATTTCGCGAAGGACCCGGCGGTGTCGTTTGAGCAGCTACAAGCGTATTCAAGCCGTTTGGAATTCAAATTACCAAGCTTTTCTTTTTTCGGGCTGCGCCTTTTCACGGGGCTGGCCTTGAAATCCTCGTTGATCATGTTCAGCAGGTCCATCGGGCTCGGCTCGGCGGGCTGGAAATTTCGCAATAACTTATTAAAATATTTTACGTACCTTGTCCGGGGGCGGCACAGCTTTTGCGGCTCGACTTGGCGAAGGCCTTGGGGCCTCAGGCTCTTTGATCGGTGAAACATCTAGAAAAGTAATTTTTTCTTAATAATTAATAAATTTTTGAAAAACTTAATTTTCTCTTAAATTTTACCATCCAGCCCGAACTCCTTGTAGAAGTCCTGGAGGGAGTCGTTGTTCTTGCGGGCGCGCTGCGAGCGACGCCTTTTCACGGGAGGTTCGGCCACGTCCGGGGTCTAAACGAGAACGTAGACTCTTAGCGGGGGTGGAATTTTTGTTTTTCCGGCTACCTGTTAAGTTAAAAAATATCTAAAATCACTTGAAAATTCCAAAATTGTTTACTTTTGGTCATTTTCACGCATTTCTGACGAGAAATCATGGGAAACCCCCCGCTAACAATCCAGTACCCCACAAATTACGACACGGCCTTGCCGGTAAAAAACAAACCGAAATTGCAGCTACCGGCCTCGGTCTCGATGTACTGCCCCTCTGCCTCTGCGGCGGCTTTTCAGGCAAGTCCGGCTTGTCCTTGATCGGGCCGAACTCGCGCAGCTTGCTCTTCACGAACTCGATGCGCACCTCCAGCTCCTCGGTTTGCAGGGGGAAGTTGGACTTGGCCATGTTGATGAGGTCGGAGAAGTAGAGGGTGGTCCTGTGGCGAAAAAGTAAAAGCCTGGAAGCGCCTAGCTACCGGTCATCAACTACTTCTTCGGCTTGCTTGTGCTGGCGGAGTTGATGCTTTCGGATTTCGTCCTTGGCACGACTGGCCATGCCACATTCTGAAAGTTGGTGTTTAAGGCGAAAAACACGGGAAAGCTTAAGCCGAATCCAAGCTTATTAGTCCAAGTAATGCCCAAGTCAGCCTAAGCCTACTCCTAAGTTTAAGCTAAGCCTAGCCTAGCCAAACCGAAGCCTAGGCTTAAACCTAAGCCTAAACCTACGCCTAAACCTAAACGTTTTAGAATCCCTTTCGAAGCGCAAGCTAAGCGCAAGCTAAGCCCAAGCTAAGCCTAAGTTAAGCGAAAGCCTAAGCATACCCTCTTAGCCTATGCCTGGGCCTAAACCTAAGCTTAAGCGTAAGCCCAAGCCTCAAAGCCTAAACCTAGGCTAATCTTATGCCGAAGCCTAATCCCAACCCTAAGCCCAAGCCAAAGCCTAAGCCTATCCTAAGCTTCAGCAAAGCCTAAGCCCAAGCCTAAGCCTAAGCCTACGCTAAGCCAAGTTGAAGCCTCGTAAGTAAGTTTAAGCCGATCATGTCAGGAGGTGAAAACCTTACGCGGGCATTTGAAGGGCTTGTGATCAATGTGTATCATCGAATGCTGCATGATACATATCGTGTTGATGCAGGGGTCCTTTTGAAGGGTGATCTTCTTGCCGCACAACTAAATTTAATAGTTCTTGCCTTTTATGAAGACATTAATAGGCGTTCCGTTACTTTGATAAAACGCTACCTGGCACTGATTCTTCTCCACCTCGCGCTCCTCGTCCAGATGAATCGATAGGCTCTCGTTGAAGCGGGCCAGCTGATTGTCTACATATCGCTCAATGTCCTTCATTTGAAGCGGGAAATTGGTCATGGACATCAGTTTCAGCTTGGCGTAGTAGATGGCCGTACTCAAATTTAGTTTGTAATTTAGTTTGTTTCAAAAGTGTTTAATTTTTACTGTTTTTTTACTAACCGATGATCAATATGCGATCCTTCTTGGTTGTGCTGCTTCTTGCGATGAAGGGTGATTGATTGCCGGCGTGCGGCCATGAAATTGCACTCTGAAAAAGAGATATTATAATTACTGAATAATGGTGGTACATTACAATACTTTTTAGTCCAATTTTCCAGTATTACGGTAAGAAAAAGAGATAAAACTTTAATGTACCCCCACGCCGAGCCGAGGTCCCAAATGTTTTTCGCTATAACTTCTTTATTTTACATTATTTTGAGCTGCAATTAAAAACGCTTAGTATATTTGTTTATGCTCTAGCGAATGGCGTAGTGAAAGTCTTGGCAAAATAGCGGAAAGTCGAAAAATTTTTTGGGAACGCCGCGCTGGCGTAAGTAAAGTCTGGCCGATTTCTATCAGATCGAGCTTAAAGAGTTTTTGGAAAATCTTCCCTAGTACGGTACCATGCTGCGTTTAATTCCGGTCTACCTGAGCACTGGAACGGTCGAAAATCGAGGTGCGCCATCGAGTGGTGAACCAATGTAATTGTCGTTTGCGTCTGATCGCGCCCAGGGGCCAGTCTGCCTCCACATAACTAAAATCATTTGAAAACCAGCGCCCAAAACCCGCTTCGCGGGCCTTGGGCGCTGGACTGCGGCCTTTGCATGAGAAATTTGACTTTCCGATAGCTTGGGTCCTTTGGATCCCTCCCTTCCTCCGACCACACCCGCGCGTGCAACTTGCAAGAATGAGGAAATTTGCATTTTTGGAATTATGCAAATTAGCCCTCCCTGGCGCCGGACACACACACACACAAAGATACGCGACCAAATTATATAAGGTAGGATCATTAGGATTTCGGGCTCATTCTACCTGGCAAACATTCGCGGCAAGCGGAATCGAGTCCTTGTGCACGATGCGCTTGGGCTAAATTTAGTAACCATTTGTTCAAATTAAAATTAACTAATCAGTTAATTAAAAAAAATATAGAAAAATGCTAACCTTTTGATAGTCGCACGACTTTTTCTTGCGTTTCTGAGGCGCCGATCCGACCTTGACGTCACCCCGATCAGAGTCGACGGGAAACGCTTCTTTTGGGTCGTAGAGATCCTGAAACGTTTTGTAATTATTTGAATTATAGAATTTAGACTGACCTCGGCATCATCCTCATCTTCCGCTTTTGTATCAGAGGCATCGTCGAAAAGATCCTGAACGGTTTTTATATTTTGTATTTTCTTAACTTTGTAAATAAACTTTAAACTTTAAATCAGCGTTATTTCTACATCAAATATTATATTTTACGAAATACCTCAACATCCTCTTCCTCATCGGAGTATTTGGCGGATTTGGCTTTATCGGCGGCCATGGCCTAAAAATTTTTATTTGAGTGTATTTACAACAAAAATTCAAAGCAAATTATGGAATTTTTTAAATCAGTAATAACATTACATTTAACGTAGATTTCTAAAAGGAATTTTTCAAAAAGTTGCTTTTGATTATTACACAAGCCTCGTGCCTATTTAATATTTCTTATAACGTCAGTTCTAAAAAAAATATTGAATCTAAAGGGGCGTAAGTTGTTAGACATCACGTTTAGTTCTTTGCAGTGTGACGAGCAATTTTCAGACAAAATTAATATCAGCTTTAATAAAGAATGCTCCTAGTGTAAATAGGATACTTTTAAGGTAAATCAAAACACCTTAAAAATCCATTAAAGATAAGTTAACCATCAATTAATGGTATTTAACTAAAATACACCTAAAAAACCGCATTTTTAAAATTTTGTATACCAAAAAGTACGAACGATTTGAACAGAATATTTTTAAGGTAAAAGGAAATGTCCTAAAAAATTATTAAAGAGAAGGTAACCATGAATTAAGTATATAATTCTGATCGTCTTAATGCGGGAAAGGGGCGCAGATGTGTGGCGGGGGCCTATACTAGGACTATAGCGGCGGTTTCCCCCGTCGCCGGCACGAATCGATTTTTTAAAGGGACTGGGAAGTGCGGGTGCGGCAGGCGCGCCATTGGGCTGCGTTGTCGGGTGCACCGCGTAGCCTCTCTCCCACTGGCTGCCTGCCTCGCCGCCTCTCTCCCCGCTTTGGCGCCACCCCAAAAGAGAGCCCCGGCCGGGGAAATGGGCGAATTCAAACGCGTAAGGGATAAGATGAAAATGCGCTTAAACTTAGATAAAAACAAATTTGAAAACCTAGAAAATCCGAAAATTATCATTAAAACATGAAATGCTAAATACGCTAAAATATTTTTTTTAGAAAGAAGCAACTAAAAGTTTAAAAAGCCTGAAAATGCATAGAGAATCAAAGTCACAAAAACCCAAGAAAAGCTAAATACGCTGCAGATAGTTTTATAAATCCGTTAGAAGCTAAAAAACTGAAAAAGCGAAAGCTGATAGTTAAAATGTACTTAAACTCCACAAAAAATATTTTATCTTAAGAATTTTATTAAATTTCTTTGAATGATTGAATTTTATATTAAGATTTGAAAAGGATATGAGGAATTTTGTTTTTTAGAAACAGAAAAAAAGTTGAAAGCAAGAAATCACGAAAAATTTTAAGGTGAAATCTTAGAAAAACAACAAATTTAGAAGGAGCTCTCTACAATGCCTGGATAGAATGAATTGAGAGCCGCGTATTGTTCATAAAGCCTTTAGAAGCGGATAAAAGCTTACGTTTTCATAAGAGCATTGGAAAAAGCCATGGAAGCGGCTGAGAAAATAGACGTTTTGACGGGAAAATAGCGTAAAAATGAAAGAAAAAAAGCGGAGCAGGTATCACGAGTTTCAGGTTTACTGGAAAGGGGGTAATTAATAATTTTTTAGAGCGCTGAAAAGTATTTGGAAATGAAAATGTCCTATCCGTTCAATATTTCCAAGAACCGAAAAAGTCACAACCTCCTTATCACTCCAGCTAGTTCCAGGCGAGGACGCTCCTGCAACGTGCCCCTGGCTATGGTCATTAATGCGGGTAGCAACATAGCTTGCCACATCTGTAGATCCAGGACTTATCACTTGTGCCAAAACCGCCCGTACCCAAACGCTTAAGAGAAAGTTCAGAGAAGAAGAAACTCGCACTTCCGAAGTAAGTTCACGAAAAACGTCGTGACAGGTGTTTGACAAGAACATGAACTGAAAAAGTGCCAGCCAATAAGCTAATTGTGGCGTATTGTACGTTATTTGAGTTGCATCTGTGATCCACAATCGCACATCCACAGGCACAAAATCAAAAATGAGCCTTAGTTTGTCATTAGGAACCTGCGTGGATTTTGTCCCTCCTAGTGATTTTAAGAAAAAATAAATCCTTTTTGATTTTATCAGTTTATGGCCGGTTCTTCATGCACGCCGTTCAGGTTCCATTAAAGGGCTGCCGACGGCATGTGTCGATCCCCCCCCCCCCTTCAACAAATTGGCAAGTAGCCAACAGGGGAGAGAGCGCGCCCAGGGGGGAGGCGCAGAGGCATTTTCTTTTCCGCGCGTAACCGATTGACTATGCAGTCGGCATCCCTTTAAGTCATTTTTTTGCTGCCGCTCTGTGCTTCCGACTGTCCGGATTTTTCGCTTTTGGCGGCACTGTATTAGAAAACTGGCTTGATAGTGCCCATAAAACACTTTTAAGTGATCTGTTAATATGACGTGATGTTAAATGAGGTGGTTTGTAAATTTAATGCATCTATATATCCATAAGCTGCGATACGAGATTTAGCATCAGTCCGCTTGCTGCACCCCACACGCCGCGTCCCCCTTCCTGGCCATCTTCACCTACCGTATTTCAGCTCCTCCTTGCCTATAGGGTTGTAAAGCACACCAACAGACTCGTCAGGTCGTCAGGTTGGCAAAGAGAAACGTTTTGGTATTTTATACAACGTCAGAGGTTAATTTGGCCCCGAAATGCAGTAGTTGGGAAAGGCGGGTCCATCAAAGCCAACCAAGCCGACCTTCCCAGTCCCTTTAAACACCAATTTTCAGCGTTCTGGATGTAACCCCCATCAACAAAATCCCTCCACTTGTTTTCTGTTTTCGGATACTTTTTTCTCTCCCGTGGAAACCCTAGTTCCAGGGGGGTGACCGTAGTCGGATCGGCTGGCTGGGTCCCGTTCTGGGTGGATGGGCGGGGCCGGGGGTGGGCCGGGCCTTCTGAATGGGCCCCGACCCATCCACCCGATTCGGGGATCGGCCACGACCCAGCATGATGTGTCCTCCCTTAACCTTTGGCGGTCATTTGGACGGGGTTGTAGCTTTCGTTTTATTGGATTTATCTGCCATCAATCTTTGGTTATTTCAGAACAAATATTTTGTTTTTTTAAGGGGGCGGGCAAGTCATGGCTATGAATTTTTTGGGCTATGGATTTGCTACGGATTTTGCTGGACCGCGACACGCAACGCGCGCGCCTGAACAAATTTATATGGCGTAATCGGTGGCGCAACGGAAAAACAGGGAGCAGCGCGCTGCGTGTCGCGGTCTGAAAAATACAAAGTGCTTCCTAATTAGCTCCTTTAACCGATAAAAAAAGTATTTTTTCCTTACCAATATTTTTTTTGCAGGGCTGCAAACCTTGAAAAAAAATCGGAAACGCATGTTCAAGATTTTTTCAGCCTTTACTATTGATTTTGCCGAGCTGCAAGACGCGACGCGGCCAAGTCATCACGTAATGGAAAAGCTAGAGCGCGTAGAGTGTCGCGGCCTGATGAAACTCAAAGGAACCTATTGGTCATCGCAGTAAAAAAAATCAAAAAGTTCGAATTCAAGAAGCTTATGAGTTTAATACCTATTTTGGGTTTTTCAGCCGATAAAATTAGCTCTAGATTTTTTAGATCGAACTATGCAATTGCTGGAGGGTCGCCAAACCCCGAGAAATGGTTTATTCGCCCAGTTCGAATCGTAGAATCCACGTATCAAGCTATTTGGACAACAAATACTCCCCCATACCTGGATACGAGCTTTGAGGCAGCCTGTGTCCCCCCTGCCTGCCGCATTGTCAACCTATTATCCGGATTTTCATTTAGGTGGACGCCCAACTGTGAGCCGGCTATCGGCGAGTGGGACACAATATTGCATATCCCGCTTTATGGCCAAATCATAGGATCTTTGGCCAATTGTAAAAGTTGCATGCTAATTTGGGATAGCGGGAAAATTATCGTCAGGTTGTAGTATCACCTTGAAAGACTTTATAGATTTTTATTTTATGTCACTAATTTATCGGGTTTTAGCGTATATAAGGGTAAGCCCATGCTAAGCCTAAGCCTATCCCTACGCCTGAGCCTAAGCCAAAGCCTACGCCTAAGCATAATTTTAGGCCAATACCTAACCTAAACCTAAGCTTAAGCCTAAGCCTGAGCAGCCTAAGCTTAAGACTCAGCCTAGACCTAAGCCCAAGCCTCAGTCCAAGCCAAAGCGAATGCGACAGCATAAACCTAACATATCCTAGGCCGAATCCAAAACTAAGCTCGTCTGAGGTTCAAAGCCATTTAATTCAACATTTTATTTGAAATCGCCGCCTTTTATTAAAAGGCAGCAAGCAAAAACAGCAACGTTTTCCGACGAAACTGCCTACCTTTAGGGAGCAAGATTCACATTTCGTAGCCGGGGGATGAGGAACTTGGAGGTGGGCCGATGGCCGCATGGGATAAGCCCGATTACGCGCCTCACCCACGTGCTTAAAATTCGTACATCTTGCAGGCGAAAAAACACTTCGTTCATTCGAGTTTGCACAAAGGCAAATCCCTTGTTTTTCATCTTTTTTTATTTCCCGTTTTCCTGAGGCCTGACGAAGACGCTCCAGAATACCCGCTACAGCCTGATCCCAGCGTTTCACGAGTAATCTTTTCTAGCGTTTCTAGCGTAGCGAGATTGCGCAGTAATCTTGTACGCAGTAATCCTAAACCTATACGCCGAAGCCCGAGCCGAAGCCTAAACGGTGGCGTTGTGGCCCGCGGGCTTGTGGTTCATATGCTCGACCTGTTTCCTAATCCTGAAAACGCCGCTTTTTTATTTACATAATTTCCGGTTTTTGGAAATATTAGATGAGCTTATAGGATCCTTTTAAATTCGATTTTTAAACTCTCAAGGCAAACTTCCAAATTTTAGTTTTTTTGCTACCGATTATTCTCAATTTTCATGTCCTCTGTTTAAACCACTGACCTAGGCATGGGCTCATTGCTCGCCGGAGTCGGCGACCTTGTCGACCTCGACGTCGTCGGCGCCAATGGCCGGATCTCAGCCTTCGCCCCGCTCGAGCCGAAGCTGTGCCTCAGCGACGACCTGAAGCCTTACGCGCTACTGGGCGGCGTCGAGGAGAAGCCCCTCTACCTGCCCTTCCCTTCGCCGGCTCCCGGTGGGTATTGGGGGGCGTTTGGTGTAGCCGAATTCGGTGATAACCCTGAATTGTTATAATCCGGAACTGATAATGCCGAAATTTCATAATGTTCAAGGTATTATAGTTTTCGGCATTCTGTAATTAGGTTTCCCAAATTCGAAATTTCGCAAAATCGGCGTGAAAACTGGCACTTCCTGAGCGTCCGTATTATCGTATTTGGCACTACGACGATTTTCTATTGCGAACCGCGTTATAAAAGTTTGAATTTTTGACAATTCGGTATTTTAATCAATTGGTATTCTGACATTTTCTTCATGAAAATCGGCATTTCGGAATCTCGGTATTATGAAAATACGGCGCTAAAAATTCAAACTTTTCGCAATCCGTCATTTGACAGTGCGTTTCCATAATTAAGTCATTTCAAGAGTTCTGTGTTGCGTATTTATCACACTTTTATTGTACGTCGACTACTTCTCATTCCCCATCCTGTCATCAGTTGTAAGTTGTACCGGGTACCGTAATCCTGCGGAAGTGATCTCCCGCTGGTTTTGATTTTTTTTTTCTAATCACTTTGCACCCAGCACCCCCATTTCCGCCGTTTGACTCACCAAAACCTGGTTGTGGGCGGTATTTTGCAGCACTTTTTGCCCTCACTATCCACCAACACTGGATTACGGTGTGACGGGGTACAGTAAGCCTTGGGAAAAACCTTGCGGAAAGCCGACTTTCGGGGATTTTTGTGAGATTTCCGGCGCCGGGCAGGGATTTGTATGCGTGGCGTAACGGCGATTTTGGGTTTCACGTTTTTCTTAGCGTTTTTAATAGTTTAAAGCTTTTTAAAGGTACACTAAAGTATCGTTGGTTTGGTTACCGGCCGGTAACCGTCCGCAGCATAGCAAACAGGGTTACGGTAGGCGCTCTCCGCGGAGCAAAACCGAACCTTGACTGCCAGCTTGGGGCAGCGCCTTGTACCACTAGGCCAAGGCAGAGACGGGAAGGGGGGAAGGGGAGAGGCGATACGAAGGGGCTGGGTCGGCTGCGGCCGAGAGCCCAAATTTCCTACCGCGACCGAACTTTTTGAACGAGATTTTAGTGTACCTTTAAAGTGACTTTATGCAAATTTTCGATAGTTTTGAGGCTGCAAAGGTTTTTTAAGGGTCAGGCAAGGGATAAATCGGGGTGATTTTATCATGATAGCATTTACCGCACGCCGCGAAACGCGACGCTTGTAGCGTTAGAAAAGAAGCGTAATCGCTTACGCAATTTAAATGTTGGGCGACGTGGGTTCAGAAACCCTTGAAAAATCCGCTTTACAAGCTTCAAGCTTCATAAGCCGTCTTATGAACTTCAAAATATGATTTATCTAACGTAATCGGATTCAGGAGCACGAATTATCATTTTTTTTTTAACCTTTCTTAATACACATATCAATCTCTATAATAGATTTTTCTTCGTGTAATCGTATTCCAGGACCCTCCGTTTTCTTTCTAATCCGTCCTGCCATCAGATCCATTTTTGTAAATATTGTTCCCCCCACGTGGCAGCCCATTCTGGCATGCTGACAGCTTACACATGGCGGGTATTTTTGAATGTAGGGATTTCCGAAGACGCAGTTCCCCCCTTCTCATTGTCATTGCAGAGTGAGCTGGCGTAGAACAGAGTTTAGAAGTGATGTGATGCTTACGGGGGGAAGTTTGGAAATGCTGAATGTGATAAATTTTGTAAAATCAGAGCAAAAGGCCTGAAAATTCCGGAAATGTCGGCAACGCTGAAAGCAAAAGTGTTGAAAGGAGCGTCGCGTAGTCCGGGCTTGACTACGCGATAATCCAGTGGACGGACGAACGCTGTTCCTTAAAGGAAAGATAGAAAGCCAGCCACTCTCTCTCTCTCTCTCTCTCTCTCTCTCTCCTCTCTCTCTCTGTCTCTCTCTCTCTATCGTTGTCGCTCGCTCCTTTTCCCTATTTTTCCTCACTATCAATCCTTCGTTTCTCGGCAATTAGCTGCGCCTCTGTCCACTGTACACTTCCGTAGCTCTCCGTTGCTGAGTATCATTGCGTAGTGGCGGCGACAAACCACATACTTCACCCCCAGCATCCCCCCTCTGATCTGGCCATTGTCTTCCACTGGATTCCACCACAAAACAGAAGACCGCCGCCTGGTCAGAGAAGAATGGGGCACAATGAATGGCTCGGGTCGGCCATTTAATCTACCATTTCTGTTTTCGGCCCGATCTGGGATCCACTCCTTCACTAATAAAAATCACGAGACCCAAACTTGGAAAAAAGCAAAAAAGGCGTGTGCTAATTGTAGGTAACAATGGGTGAATAAGATTGAGGTTTGGGTTTTTGGGGTTCGTGTGGTCGGGTTGGACTTTTGTATACTGAGTTTGAAGAGAGAGCGATAGAGAGGGAGAGAGAGAGCGAGAGACAGAGACAGAGAGAGAAAGAGAGAGAGAGAGAGAGAGAGAGAGAGAGAGAGAGAGAGAGAGAGAGAGAGAGAGAGAGAGGGAGGGAGGGAGAGAGAAAGAGAGAGAGAGTGAGAGAGAGGGAAAGGGAGAGAGTGAGAGCGGGTGAGAGATATAGAAAGAGAGACGAGAGAGAGAGCGAGAGAGAGAACAAGACAGACGGAGAGAGGAGAGAGAAAATTACAGCATTTCTTGCATAACAATAGCATTTAGTGTTGAATTTCAAAATACCTATTTTTGGCATTTTTACTTTCCGAAGGGCTTGCGAGCCAAGGCCCAGGCCACCTGTTAAAATTGCTGATTTATTCCGGTACGGCGGGTTGGAATATTTTTGAGGGGTAAACCGAAGGTGAGAAAACATTCCATATTTCTGTTCGCTTGAAAATACTGTTATTCCAGTTCGGGATACTGTATGAAAGAGTAGGTTTTTCGTTTAGTTTTAATTTATGAAAAAAGCGAGGTTCCTATGATCCAGAGAGAGTGCGTGAGACATAGCAAGAAATAGAGAGAGAGAGCGAGAGAGAGAGAGGGAGAGGGAGAAAGAGAGAGAGAGAGAGAGAGAGAGAGAGAGAGACAGTGTTAGTCAGATTTTCAAAGCTCACATCATCACTCCCGTTGATCCTGTTTTCACCACCCAAACCAGCGGCCCCCGATTCCAAATTCAGCCCAAGATCCGGAGATTTTCCCGAAAAAGCCCGGCCGCCACGCGGTCGCCCCCGTTTTCGTGTAGATGATCCCCTAGCAAGATCCCCAATCCCCCACGTCGAAATCTCGGGAATTAGAAGCTGCGCGCCGGGGGGTGGGATTCATGAAGGGAAGAGATAATCCCGACATCGGGTAGGACCTCCAGCCGCCCCCACGGCATTAAAGACACCCCCAGAATAATTCTACACAAAAATATTTGCTTGGCAAAGCGGAGCGGGACCACGTCACTTTAATAGGGTGGAGGAGGAGGTGGAGATGCTGGAGGGGTGGATGGACGAGGGGATGCTATGGACAAGGGTCTTTTTGGGACCGCCCCTGGTGCCTCCACCGAGTCTGGGCATCGAGTACGGGCTGGGATTTGGATACGGTGGGTTTGTAGAGGTTTAAAAAGACCAATAGTGGAATTTTCTGGGTTACTGTAACTTTTCTGCCGCTGTAAAGTAATCTACCGTAACATTACCTAGTCACAGCGAGATATTTTGGTAGTGTTTTTTGCGTAAACTAAATTTTTGAAGATGGAGGAGATCCGAAGAGCCGAAGAGAGAAGCGAGAGAGAGAGAGAGAGAGAGAGAACGAGAGAGAGGATGGTAGTTCAGTTTCCGGTATCTTTATTACAGTAACCGTTCCTGGAAGTTCCTGAAATAAAGTAAAATCGTCCATGATTTTTTAATTGCTCGGAACAAATTTTGCTTCTCGTTCTCCATCGCTCTCTCGCATTGTCTCTTTCTCTCTCTTTCGCAATATCTTTAATTCTCTTTTTCTCCGGCAAATTTAGCGATCTTCGAGTTCTCGCTTTATCTCCCTCTCTCTCTCTCTCTCTCTCTCTCTCTCTCTCTCTCTCTCTCTCTCTCTCTCTCTCTCTCTCTCCATCCTAAACATCACAAAACCTAGGTCCCCTTCTATTCCCGTAAGTGTGGACAGCTCTCGAAAATCCGTGTTGATCTGTTTCCGTCTCTTTCCTACTTACCTTTAATGAGAAAAATCTCCAATTTCGGGTGGGGCCAGTCTAAAAATATGAATGACGGGATGATCCACCCGGATCCACCGGATGAGAGGGTCGAGAGGCTGGGCGACAGGGGGCTTAATGATGTTTGTGTTTTTGTACTCGCCCCGAAAAGTCGGCATTTCGTGGGTCTGGGGCGATTTATTGGCACGGTTGGGTCCATTTTTGGTTTGTGGGTGGGCTGATCTATCCGGAGGGGGCCCGGGGATTAGTAGTACAGCCCATCCCCCTAGATTCTCGGATCCCACCACCACCAATCATCACCCGTATGCAAAATACCCTGGTTTTTGAAGATTACAAGTGTCGGCTGATTTTTTAAGGGTTATTTTCTGGACAATTTAGGTTATGGAAGAGCCTAAAACTGTCGTAAATTTTTAAAGTTGTTTAAGCTTAAATCTCTCGACTTTTTCATTTGGTGGGCCGATTCTCGTGAGCTATCATACGCTCTCTCTAACTCGGGCGCTCTCGTTCTCTCTCTCTCTCTCTCTCTCTCTCTCTCTGTCTCTCTCTCTCTTACTTTTTTCTTTATCTCCCGCTCTTTCCTACTACCTCGTTCTCTAGCTGTATCTTTCCGCGTTGCTGCTGTTTTATTGAAAGAGAGAGCGAGAGAGCGAGTGAGCGAGGGAGGGAGAGAGATATCGAGGGAGAGAGATAGCGGGAGGGTGAGCGAGAGCGAGATAGAGTGATGAATGGAGAGGGAGTGAGAGCGAGAGAGCAAGAAAGACAGAGACATAGCCATCAAATTCTCGAATTGTCAAATTATTACATTTTTGCTACCTCGTTTTGCCAAAATTCCAATTAGGTTTCGGAAAAATTCTACAAAAACAAAAATTTTAGCAGTTATGAAATTATCACCTATACGAATTCATTCATCTGCAAATTTTCATCAGATTCTGTATAAAATTCCGGTTTTAAGAAGAAAAGATAGGGAAATTTTGGAATCGAGAGGTTTACAGATGATTTCATGAAAATTCGAGCTTTCAAAAAGCCTTTTAAAAAACTTGTTTTAGGTCGTTCTAAAATTCGGTTTGTACGAAAGGAATGCTATTTACCTAGTCACTTAGGGTCTTATTCGTTAGCGGGGGGGGAGAGTGGCCCATCCACCCCAATAAGCCTGTTGGGACTCCCCCGCTAGTGAACTAGTGCCCCCGAATTGGAGCCATAGTCAACTCGCTCTCGTTATTCAGCACCTTTTCCATCACCTATTACCGTATTGTCACCGCCTCCAAATCCGGACAGTCGAGTGAGAGATACCATAGATCAGCCACGTGTACCCATAATGCTAAAAGTATAAGGGGCGGATGCTATTTGTTGCCTCATCCGGGCAGAAGGGCAGATTCTGAAGGCGAGATGCCGTCATTTTTCTGAATCTGGCCATTCGGAGGAGGAGCCCCAGCAATGATCTGACGGCTTTTGTAGGCAAATCCGCCCCTCCTCCTCGCCGGTGCGGGGGTTGAGCCGGCGTGGGGCCCACGCGGCCACCACCATAGCTGCCGGTAGGGCCCATTTTTGGGGCCAGGCGATGACTTGGCCCCCAGCTTCAACTTGCTGTCATTGTTTGGATCGTAGAAATCTTAGACCTGTTTTTCCTGAAAAATCACTGCTGGTTGGCCATCGGCTTCTAGTCTGCTTAAATTTCCTGGATGATCTCTGCTGGCTTGCTTCGACAGGAAGGACTTTTCGAAAGTTCCGGGACTAAAACCCAACTAACCTTGCGAATCCCGATTTTGCGAGTTTCCTGAATGATCTTTGCTAGCCTGCCTTGGTTGGCAACGAAAATAAAGGCGCCTACCAGCTTAGATCTCAAAAATCTTGGCTAGCATGCCAACGCTATGACGGAAAAATGGAATTCCTACTCAATGCTCGCACTTTTTGCAATTTCCTAAATGGTCTCTGCTAGCCTACATTGCCCCTGGGGAAAAGGGCAAAATTCCAGACAATTCAACAATTCTTGAAATTCCTAAACAAACCTCTGCAAAATTGCCTCGTTAACATCCTGAAAATGGGTTATCAGCCACAGATCAGCGTTTAGTCTGAGATTACTAAAAATCTCTGCTAGCTTGCCTCGTTTTACCGTCAAAGCCAAGCAACATCCCACCTCTTCCGGCTGCCCAAATGATCTCTGCTAGCCAGCCACGTTTAGATATTAGCGTTCATAAATTATCTGTTCTGGCTTGCATTGAAAATTTATTAGCTAATTTTTAAATTTACAAAAGATTTAGTATTCCCGGCGCTTAACGGCATTTTCTGGTAATTCCGAACCGCTTCTTCCTATTTTCCGCAATCTTGTTGCTTTTTAACTCAAATCATTTCTTTTTCTTTTGTTTTATCAAGTGATCGCTGCTAGCCCGCCTGCCTATTTATTGTGTTCAATGCCAACGCATACTGCCTGATAGACCGGGTGTAAAAACGGTCCCATGGCCCGGTCTCACCTCCCAAAAAATGTCAAAACGGAAATGGCACCGACACCGGCACACACACCCCAACCGGGTGTCCGATTCGGGAGCCGAAGCGCGCGTGCCCGGGAGGCACATCATCGATGGTTCCCATTGGGTCCCGGCTGGAGAGAAATGTCGATGGAGAGAGAGAGCGAGAGAGAGAGAGAGAGAGAGAGAAAGGCTAAACAGCGACCCGCACGCTTACCCATTCGGCTCGCTTGCTAAGGGCAAAGAAGGAGAGAGGAGAAGAGGGAGGGTACGGTAGCTTTCCTCTGGCCAATGGGTTAGTGGGTATTAAATTGAATTAAAAATCCTCTGATTTGATCTGATCTTCGCTTCAATATCATCAGAAAATGTACTTAGCCAATTAAAAGTGAACTCCCGCCGCCTTGTCCGGGTGCTTTTTTGACCCGAAAAAACACCCCAAAAACGGCTACACCTGAGGGTTTGAGCTGATCGGCACGTCCAGTTGGGTGGCCCCTCTGTCTAATTGGTTACCGTTCTCCCCGCAGGTTGTGTTTTTTATTTTGCACCTGGGCGGCTGACTTCTAGGGCAAGTGCTCTTGGATGTGTGGCCATGATTTTGAATGTGGGAAAGATTCGCCTAGGGCTACTACTAGTGAATTTTTGAGGGTCTCTGAAAGCAGATTACTGCTTCAAAAGGAACGCTTAGATAGAGTTTTTGGTCGACTTTCAACTTGCTAAAAAATAATTTCAACACTGGTTCCGAGTAATCTCTCATTTTCTCTCGCTCGCTCTCTCTCTTTTTTCGCTCTCTCTCTCTCCCTCACTGTTTCGTTCTTTTTCTCGCTCATTCTCTCTCTCGCTCTCTCTGTCTCTCTCTGTCTCTCTCTCTCTCTCTCTCTCTCTCTCGCTCCCCTTTTGCTCTCTTTCTCGCGCTCTCTTTCTCGCTCTCTATCTCTCTCTATCTATCTATCTATCTCTCTCGCCCACCCACTTTCTCCACCAATGGCTCTTGCTCACTCTCTCGCTCCCGCTCTCTCTGGCCTTCGCAAAATTGCCTAATTTTTGACTTCACACCCCTTTAAACGGGAACGCCGCAATTTTTTATGGTTCCTTCCCCCCTGGCCTTCGGAGGTGGGGTGTTGATGGGGTGTTGGATGTTGCCATTCGGGAGGTGTCTGTATGTGGTGTTGTGTGTAGGGGAAGAGCAGAAAAGAGATGGCTCATCATCTTCTTCTTCTTCGCCTGCTCTGCACCCCTACTGGGCTCGTTTCGGCGGGGCCCGGTTTTCCCTGCACACCTATGTACGGAGGGGGAGTTACCGGTCCCTTTTGCCTCCTTTAAATTCATAATTTTGTGAAAAACAAATTTTATCGATTTATACCATTAATAATTTTGTTCTTCTACTAGAGATCATCATTTTAAGGCCTAAATACTATGCTCGTGGCTTATCATTTATGCACGATTATTTATTGATTTGAGAAAGTTAGATCCTATCGTTTGCTTTACTTCCTTTAAGGTGTCTAAACGCTAAAAATTTGTTCTCTCGCTCTCTTTCCTTTTCTCTCTCTCTCTATCTCTCTGTCTCTCGCACTATTTTTGACCCTCTCACTCTCTCTCGCTTGATCTCTTCTTATCTCTCCATTTCCCTTTCCGTCTCATAATTTGCAGAGCCTACCTCTCTCTTCTCTCTCCACCTACCATTAGTGCGTCTTTCCTCGTTACCAGATTCTAATTTTACTCATTCTTGTTTTTCACGTTCTTCCTTCCTCGTTCTCATCATTCTCAAGTGCCTACTACTACGTCGGATTTTGCAGCGCTCCCCGTGCAAACTTTCACTGGATTTCCACTCCTCATCATCCCCTTTTTGCTAAATTACGCTGTGCGGTGCGGCTGGCTACCGTATCCATTCGCCGGATGACCGTAAGCCTGCTGGCCCGCCCGACGAGCCTTGGCCCCGGGCTCTCCCTCTACCACCATCACTATCATCAGCACGAAGAGCCCATGCTACAGGGTACAAAAATGGAATTAAAGGGGCCGGGAAGGCATGGCTAGAGATTTGCCGCGTTGCGTGTCGCGGGTGCGGCGAAATCCACCGGGTTCCAAAGCCTTAAAAATCTATAGCTATGCCGTTGCGGCCCATTTAAAGGGGGAGTGACAGCTTGGATTCGGCGGGTTTCTGATTTAGTGTTTTTTAAATAGCCGAAACCTAAGCTAAGCCCCAGTCTAAGTTACCAATGACAAGGCTAAGCCGAGGTCCGGACCTAGTCTAGCCGAAGTCTAAGCCTAAGCCTAACTTAAGCGTGAGCTAAGCCAAACACCCTAGCCTAAATTACGCCTAAGCCAAGAAGCTGCTTCCTAAGCGAAGCCTAAGCTGAGAATAAGCTAAGCCGAGTTTGGCCCAAGCTAGGTCTAAGCAATTGAAGTCGCTAAAGCTAAGCCTAAACGAAACCTAAGCTAGGCTTAAGCCAAAGCCTAGACCTAACCTTAAACCTATCAACGATGACATAAACTTCAATAACTAAATTATAATTCTCCTCCTTTTCCAGACCTTCCCGCCACCTCGACTACTGCCTGCAACTCCCCTTACGACGAGGTGACGTGCGTCGGTTGCGGCTTCGAGATTCGGGACCGATTTATAATGAAGGTAAGCTATCTCGGCAGCTCTATCTACTAAAAAACTCGATTCTAGAGCAAGGAATTACATGTCGTAATCGGATATGAAAAATTACTAAATTGGGGGAGCTTTAAGGTGATGGACGAGTGCTGGCATGAGGCATGCTTGCGATGCTGTGCCTGCAGCCGTTCCCTAAGCTCGAGTACGAAATGCTTCGCGCGCGACGGACGGTTGTACTGTAAGGAGGACCATGCACAGTGAGTTATTAATTTCTGTTTTTCCTTGTTGATCAATTTATTTGCTTAAATCTTAATCTGATGTTCAGCTTGGGAATCTCGTAATAGGGAGCTTTTTAAAGGGTCAGGGATGCTAAAGCGTCCTAATCCCGGCTCACTCCTCTTGACGGCGGGTAGCTGTGCGTACTCTGCTTTCTATTGTCTGGATACTCTCGATCAGACAAGTTTTCATCACCTACGAAGGGCGTAGTAACGACGTAGTATTCCTGCGAAGAAGAAGACGGCTTTTTGCCGTTTCGCATTTAGCGCATTTTTCATCTTTTTATCACATTTTCACGCCTTCCTGGGCCAATTTTTATTTTATTATCCCTTAAAAGTTATTTTTGGCAATTTCCCCACCAAAAACCGTCTGGTTTTGCTTTCGTTTGGCGGTTTGCTCACCACCGCTCCGATGCTTTGGCTAGCGTTAATTTTGTTTCTGTTCCCCACCCCCGGCTTCAGCTACCAAAATATGGTACTAAACCGTAGCGCCCCTTTTTTGTAGTTTAAATATTTGGGATTTTGTTGTAAACATTTAAAACTGGTTGCGGGCATATATTTTGGGGGCTTATGGCCGGTTAGTCATAGCGTTCGGGACGCCGAGGAGCAGGGCAGACGGGAAGACGTTTTACTGTGAATCATGATGTTCCAGCAGAAATGGGGCAGTGGAGTAGTCGAATTTTGGAAGCAAAAATAAGGGATATTTTGTAAAAAACCGACAAACGGGGAAACAGCTGAATTTTCGTCTTCTTGGTGTCTTTAGCCTTCTCTCTCTCTCTCTCTCTCTCTTTCTCTCTCTCCTGCCACCCACTTGGCTAATTCGCAAGCCTCCCCTCCCCGCCCCAGGCATCGCGTGACCCCATGGTCCCACCGGCTTAAACGGCTTGAAGTTGGTTGAAGCTGGGGCCTCGAGAATCCTTCACACAATCACCCTAAATACATCCTTGTCTACACAAGGGTTGGCAAGAAGAGGCCACCTTGTCAATGCCCCAAACCGGATTCGGGGGGAATTGGAGTTTTTCCAGGAAATCAGGGGCCAGGAAGATTTCGGAAAACGCTAGTAAATCGGGATTAAAATGAAAGCGATCCGAAAGTAGCTCTAAAGCTTTTTTTTACTTGATTTTGACGCTATTCCTATTCGAAAAGATTTGAATCTTTCGCTTTCGATCCTTTTCTAGCGGCTTTCAACAAGATTCCGGCATCAGATATCAGAAATGCTGTGAAAAACGGGCTAGAGAAACGGGTGGCAGGTGGAAAGATAGAAGAAAACTGACTAGAAAAAGCGGATCTTTGGATTGGGAGGACAGATGGTCATTGGCGGGTGCATAAGTAAACGACACCTCGCAATGACGGAATGCGGAACGGGAAAATTGAATTTCGGATTTAAAGGGACCAAGAAGTGCGAGAATCGATGTGTTAGGTGGCTAAATTTAACGTGTTTAGCTTCCTTTCGAGGGCCCGAAGAGTTGTTAAGTTTCAAAAAACCCAACTACACGTAAATCCGTCTCTTAAAGGTACGCGTAGTTGCCTAGACCTAGCTGCTAGAGGGGGTTGGGCGCTTCATGGACCCTTTAATTATTTGAGAAAAGTTTCCTCCAAAAATTCAGGCCCATCTTTAGATTCCTGCTCCCAATTCCAAGTCTTTTCTCACGCCAATCAAGGCTACAAGCCGACTAGCCCTTCCCCGGATATAAGATTTTGTTTTTCAGCTACCCCCATTTGGGGGTGTAATGTGGAAAGTGACGGAACTGTCCATTTCTTGCCCATCCTGCGTTGTCCCATTGATGCGAATGTGCGCGAGCCCCGGGGGTGATTGCGCAATGCAGCTGGCCCACACCCCGGGGGGCTGTCACTTAAAGGGACATTCAAGCGAGAGGAGGGAGGCTCATCATAAACAAATCAACTTCGATTTACTGGTAGATGAAGGAGGAAAAAACCAAAAGCCGGAAATCGTTAGGGATTTAATCGGAAAATTAGAATTTGATTTGGCCAACCCGAAAATTATGATGTAAATTCGCTGATTTTCATAGCGTAAGCGAATAGTCTATCAAATCACGGTAAAGCGTAGTGTATCCCAATATGCTCCAAAGTAGCACCGTAACGAAACGTACCCCTGCGGCGGTCTGCGTGACGTACGGTAAAGTCGAACCGCTGCCTCATCAGGTAGCGTCGTGGCCTAGCGTATCGGGCCATAACCTTGGTTACTCTACCGTAGCTGATACCCCGTAGTGTCGCATGACGTGCTATCCCGCGTATCGTAGACGAGCGTCGCCCAAGGGCACTGGATTTTGCGTAACTTTCCCAAGGCGGCGTACCTTAGGCATTGCAGCCCGACGTAAAGTAGTAGAGTACACTATCATGAAAGTGTCGTTGCGAACGTAGCGCATCGTGGCGTACCGTAGCGTATCGTAGGGTCACGTATCGTAGCCTATCGTAGCGTATCGTAGCTTATGTAGCGCTGGGTAGAGTCTCGTATGGTACGTTGTGTCTCCTAGCGTATCATGCCGTACGTAACATAACATAGCTTCGCGAGTCGAGCGTATTTCATCGTACTCGCCCCTTGTAAATAGGTAGCTAAGCGTAGTGTATCATCTCAAGATTTGACCGTGCTACGGTAGTGGAATAGAGCCATTTTCTACTTCCCTTTTGTCACCTTTCATACAGTAATCCTTGTTTTTAAACACATGCCTAATTGCTGTCCTTTTTCGCGCGCTTTTATTGGATTATCGGGGCTTCCTGGGCGGCCAAGTTCGATCGGTGACTCGGCATTAATGACAGGGCCGTCTGGCAGCTACTCCCAACTACCAGATATTACTATGGACATCATGGGTGTGTCTCTCGTTCTGTGGGATAGTTGGCTAATCTCTCCCATCCCCCCCATCAAATGCAATAATTATTGGCTTATATTGGCGGTGGGGAGGTCGGCGGGCTTCACAAGGGCTTCACACCTTCCAGCCCATTCTTATGCCCAAGGAGTGCCGAACATTTGGTGGTGTGGAGAGGAGTTGTGGTACGGAAAGTGGGGACCGGGAATTTTCAAAAAATTGGAATTTATTGAAAAAAAGTGATCCGATCGATAAAATTGAACTGTTACGACTTTTTAAGGCACACCAAGGGGTGAATTCCATGCCTGATAATCGGTTTTTTTTTTTTAGAAATTTCCGCCAACGCCTAAAAAATGACATTTTTTTGGATGTTCATGAAGGGTAGAATTCCACGTTTAATGTTCAGTTTTGTATATAAATTGTCTGATATTTCACCAGTGGAAAAAGACCGCTTCGCGGCCATTTTCCACTGGGCCCCGTCCAGAAATCATGAATTTGAATACCTTCTTTTTTTAGCCTGCGGCGCAAGAACCTAAGTAATGACGCCATTCATTGGCCTGCGGCGCTAGAACCGCCGTTCCGCTAGAACCTTTGAGCCTGCGGCGCTAGAGCGAGAGCCAGGCCTAAACCTCACACACCGAGAGCCTAGAAATAAGCTTTGTTGCTAAACTACCAAAAAGCAAAAAGCTGTATTTGCCCAGGATCCGAACCCACGACCATTCGGGTGGTAGGCCAGTCGCAATTCCACTACACCACGGGGGAGATGGGGACAGGCGGCCGCAAAGCCCTCTTCTGTTCCGGGGAGCCGGCAGGCGGCACAGAAAAGGCCGACCCAATGCCCCGAGCGGATGCCTTCCGGTCACTTTACAAAATTAAGTTTTTGAGCCTGAATCTGCAGAAAATTTGCAAAGATAATAAGATGCGCGTGATCCCCACTATCGAATACATAAGCGGTCCAAATTTCAGCCCGAAATCCCAAATGCGAATCGAGTTATGGCCCGAACACCACGGCTCGTCGCCAATTTTGTTAAGGATTTTTACTATTTTGCTTGTAAAATTGTTAAATGGAGGAATTACGAAAAACAAAAAAATGCGTGTCTGGCAAATGTGTTTATCCACCTTCATGCCGAAAATCAGCACGAAATTCGGCCTGACGGCCGAGAAATCGTCATTACAGAAAACAAACATACTTTTCTCGCTTATATGATAGGATAGTAGTCGTCGTTTCTCTTATATTGTTAAAGCTTCAAGGAAAAGGCGAAATTCTACATTATTTCCGGCCATTTGCAACAAGTGAGTCCTTATTTTTGATCGCCGCAGGAGCAGCGGTTTGTCTTCCAATTTTGTCCACAGCTACAGTACGCAGAGTCTTTGAAAAGAAATTCAAAAGGTGTTTTAAAAGCCACCTAAAACCAAAAAAAAATTTGCAAATTTTGCAAAAACGTCCAGACGGTTCTTGACGAAGTTTTCAACGATTATGGGTATCTTGAGCCGGTAATCTTCAGCATACGCTAAGTAGAGCTATTTTGTAAGCATTCGTATCGTTTGCAGGATTTTCAGCTTTTTGAAAATATGGAAACTAAGGATTTTCAAGCCCTTCAAACCACTCGCTTGGAACCAATTTCTAGTAATTTCAATGTTTCTCGTTAACTACTTTTTAAATAGCTCGAAATCGTAAAAAAATCGATACCGCAACGGTCTAAAATACCCGTCTAAGGATCCAGTCATGCTCCCAGCCAGCCGGCTACCGTATTTCTTGGGGTCCTAGGCTCGAAGACGTGGAGGAGAAGAAGAAGAGAAGACGTAGCCCCGCGCCGTATATGTGTATTTGCCCTGGGGCGATGCTGCTGCGGGGAGGATGGTGGCAAAATTGCCCATTTCAAGGAGCGCCATCTATCCCTCGTTCTCTCTTCCAGGAGCGTGAAGCCGATGGCAAACATTCCGCGATTTAGGGGGCCAATAGGCAAAGAGGAGGAAGAGGAGGACCTGTAGATATGGAGGGGGCAGCTGCCAGCTGGACGTAGCCCGCTGGGTCGGTATTTGCTAACCGGAAATGATGAGGGGGAAAGGGGTTGAGAAAAATTAAAAATGGAAGAAGGATCAAAGGCATAGAAATTTTTATTACAAACACGTATTTCCCCAAAGGATCTCTGCTAGACGCCCGCTAGAGTTCAGTCTCTTCTAGCCTGAGTTCAAGCTCGGTTTCGTAAAAAATTTCTGCAAGCTGCCGCCGTGGCCCGGCGAATAGCTTTCCAGCTCTAGCTTTCCACTCCTTTAACTGTCTTAATCGGCAGAAGTTTTGGTCCAATTGCCGCAAATACTCTCTGCTACATAGCTTTCGAGCTTCTAGCTTTGCGGGCCTTTTAAAGCAATAATCAACTTTAGAATAAATTCACATGAAAAATGATAAAAAATGCTGATGAAACTCTAGATGGGGCAAGTCCTTTTAAATTTCTCAAGGAATCTCCGCTAGCTTGCCTCCTAGACCTTCAGTTGCCGGTGCCTTTACACACCTGAAAAATTACACCTTGAGCAATTATCCCAAAAATCCCTGCTTGCTACCCTCATAAAATCGGCGTCCGACTCCCTTTAAACCATGCAGGACCAGGTTTGGAAAAATCTCTGCTAGATAGCATTCCAGCTATTTTTGGGTTCTGCGATCCATTAGCGCTCCTTAAATTCTTGGTTTCTTACAGAAATATTCTCAAAGAATCTTCGCTAGATAGCCTTCCAGCTTTTGGGGTCACGGTCCCATTCACGTACCCAAAAATCCTACCTTATATAATTTTGGAGTGTATGTGTGTGTGTGTGTGAGGATGTCACTTTCGAGGCCCGATTTGAGGGCCTTCCTGTGTCCACAACGCCCTAATTCTTCGTCACTTGGGGGAATCGACCCTTCTGTTTCCGATGGCGTTTTCAGAATTTCGATAAAATACAAGTTTACAAAGTTAAAGGCGGTTTTATTCATTTTGGGGGGTACCTGAAGGCTAATTTGCATAATGCGAAAAATCCAAATTCCTCATTCTTGCCAGTTGCACTCGCGCGTGTGGTCGGGGCGGGGGAGGGTCCGCAGGACCCGAGCTATCAGAAAGTCAAACTTTTCATGCAAGGCCGCATTCCAGCGCCCAAGGCCCGCGAAGCGGGTTTTGGGCGCTGGTCCTAGAATAAATAATTTTCTCAAAAAATCGCAGCTAGACAGCCATCAAGCTTTTATGTCCCGGGCCCCCTTAATCCTCCCCTTCAAGTATCATCTACCAGCCAGTCCTCAAACAGCCCGGAACCAGCTTCTTCAACCCATTTTCTAAAGCTTCAAAGCGCCAGTCACCAGCTGACCCTTGCTACCGCCCAGATACGATACCCTTTGCCCCCCCCCCCCCATCAATGGCCCTTGAAGTGGGCCCTGTATTGGGCGGAAGGTGGGGTGTTGGGGGCCATGTATCCTGGGGGCAATAAGGGAGCAAGGACGCGATGCTCCTATGGCCACCCCCTCTCCCCCCAGGGGGAAGGGGGATGGCGGATATTGCGCCCTCTTGTCAACCGTCTATCACATCCACCTGCCTATGGGCTATACCCCTATCCGCCCCTCGAGAAGCATGCCCTTCCCGAAGGATTGGGGGGGATTTACCCAAAATTAGAATTTGGGGGTCCCGGGATTAGTAGCTGGCTGGAACCTAAGTGAGCTTAAGGAGAGTGAGCCCTAAGGGTAGAAATTTGATAGAGTAATGTATTCGCTATAGGTCGAACGCTTGTAAAACTGCCAAACGGGCAACTGTAAAACCAAAAAACCTCACAATGACTGCTCCTCAACGTCGTATTTCGGTCTGCTGCGTAGTTGTCAAGACCAAGTGATACCAGGGGGTATTCTAAAGTTTTCCAGTCCCTTTAAAACCGCACTCCGTACTGAACTTTTCGACAAGGGCATACGTACCGTAGTAGAAAACTGGCATGAATACTGTATATTTTCCGCCACATTTTTGGAAAGAACAGTCCGCCAGTCGGCAACCTATCTGGTACTACGAAAATACAACTTTTTGACATGAATCCTGAGCCGCTTCCGGCCACCTGGACATATCTTGTGCCCCAGGACACGGGCTTGACCGCTCTATGATTATCCGGGGCTGAGGGCGGATTATTGTCATGTACGAGTCGATCCTATCCCCACTGCCCCGGATCAGTGGTGTCGATAGGTGCGTCGTGGAGGGGCAGCCGTTGGGCAAGAACAAGGCCCTCGAGGCAATCCAGGCGCGCCACTTCGGGATTACGGCTTCCCGCAGTTTTGAATACGATAGAACCCCAAAAATCAGCAACTGGGGGCAAGAAAAATCGGGAAACTATAGAACCGCAAATTGTGTACTTTGGGATTTAACAGAGAAGGTTGTTGAGGCGCTGAGTGAAAGAAAGCGAGAGATGCAGAGAATAATTCTTATTTCAGAATCTTCGGCCAAAAATGCTCGCGCTGCACGCTGCCGCTGCACTCGACGGAGATGGTGTTCCGCTCCAGAACCGGCGCCTATCACCCGCAGTGCTTTCGGTGTTTGCACTGTAGCAAGGAGCTGCAAACGGTTGGTCTTCTAATTCAAGTCGTTAAAAATGTAACGTAGCGTAGTTCTTCGGCTTAGCTGCCAGTTTTGGTCTGTTTTGGAATACCGTAACCACCGAAATTTATGGGCGTAATTTTAGGGCGACAAATACGTGAACGTGGAGAATCAACTGTTTTGCTTTGAAGACTACCAAGCACTTGTCTTCCAAAATCAATTAGCATCTGGTAAGTCGTGAAGGGTAATAGCATAGTACGTAACGTAGCGTAGTGTAGCATGACGAGAAGTATCTTGACGTAGTCTATCGCAGCGTTTCGTAGCCAATCCTAAGCAACGTCACGTCTTTCTGTAGCAAATCGTAGTTCGTATCGCCCGATCCCGCAGCGTAGCGCGTCGTAGCTTACAATTAACGCATCATATGAACACACATTGCATCGTGGCGTATCGTAAGGTATTTTACCGTATCCACCATATCGCTGGTATGGAAACGCAACGTATGGTATCTTATAGTGTCGTAACGGAGCATGGTATATGAAATCAGTCGCTTTTTTATAGCTTAACATAATAAATGGAAAATCTGCTATTTCAGGCCTTCAAATCGAGTTCTACGAGCAAAACGACTCAAACAGAAAAACGCCAAAGCGGCCAAGGACCATCCTGAATGCAGTGCAACGGAAACAGTTTAAGGCGGCTTTTGAGAAAAGCTCAAAACCATGTAGGAAGGTAGGAATAAAAAAAAACAGTACTGATCCCAGCCATTAAAGCTAACTAAAAGTATATTAACATCGCTTAAACACCAAATTTTTAGGTCCGCGAGCAACTGGCCAAAGAAACCGGCCTCAGCGTGCGCGTCGTCCAAGTCTGGTTCCAGAACCAACGAGCAAAGGTCAGAAAGGTTTTTGAGTCTCAAAAACTGTAATTTACAATTTCCAGATCAAGAAAATGTCGCGGAAAGAGGGGGATAAGATTGGGCAATGCGGGGACTCGGAGGGGAAATCGATTGAGGATCAGAAGAGTGACAGCGATGATGGTAGGGGAATCAGGATCGTTTTAAAGCGGCTAGACAAGGCATGGCACCGAATTTTTCTCCATATGGATCCCTATGGATTTTACCGCGATACGCAACGCGCGTGCCAGTGGTCTCCCCTTTATGATCATATTCGATTCCGCCATGAAAGGGTGAGCGCGAGTTGCGTGTCGCGCCATGCGGCAAAATCCCTAGGCCTCGCTCGGCATAGCTTTACCGTTCTTTTAAATGGACAGACAAGGCATACCCATGGGCTTCACTGGTCACCGGTTCATCGCATTCTTGTCGCGACACGCAACGCGTCAAACGCTGGAAAAGGCCGGTGGACGCGTTGCGTGTCGCGTGGCTGTAGCAGCCATAGGATTCAATAGCGATACCTATACCGTTCTTTTAAAGGGACGGACAAGGTATATCCATGCGTTTTCTTTGCTATGGTTCATAAGATCCTTGTCGCGACACGCAACGAGCGTCGCGGGGCGGTCAGATCTATAACCTTGCCTTGCGCGTCCCTTTAAGAGAAATATAAACTACAAAATTTATACCTAAACGATATATTCATTTCCCAATTTTAGATTCCGAAACGGAAACCTGCCATTCTGGGATGACAAACACTGCCGAATCAGCCCACATCCACCGGCCCGAGCCGCAATTCCCGGACCATTTGAGCCGACTCTACGAGATGCAGAGCACCTATTTCCAATTTGGATAAAAATCGTAATTTATATAATATTTTTCAAGGAATTTTTTGGAATCTCTGTTTTCCATTTTTATTCTCTATTTCCTGTACACGTTTCAAAAACCATTTTTTAAAGTTTTTCAGCCCGCTTTTTTCTGCCTTACCCCTGGGATCTATCGTATTTTCCCCGCGTAGTTAGAGCCGACGTCCGTTGTGTTGCCCCCCTCAAAATCCCTGTCAAAGCATTTTGTGCAATTCATCGTTTATAATTGTACTTTGCATATTATTTTTGGCCATACTATTTTCACGTTTGTTTATTTGTGCATTCTGTGGCAAGTCCTTCTCTTTCTGGTCACTTCATTTTTTTGTTTTCATGGTTGTACTATATTATTTAATGGCTTTGCTAAGGGTTTTTGGGCAACTTTGGGAAATCAAGCTTTAATTATTTGCATTTAAATTTTAAATTTGAAGCACATTAAAGCGACGGCGCAGTTAGACAGCTCAACGGAACCGATTTCGCAAAGTTAACTAACGATTTTGGTTAGCATAGCGTAATCGGTTCCTTTAAGCTGTCTAGGGTTGATCTGCCGTTTTCCCAGCTGGCACTTTTCCTTTAAGCCCGCAAGGTTAAAGCGAAAATGTACGAAAAATCAAAAAATTTTATAATAAAACTATCAAAATTAATACTAATCAAAACTGGTTACGCAACGAAAACTTGCGAGAATTCGCTTTTTACTGGGCTCTCCCTTAAAACCTTAAAAAGACACGTTTACCAAAAGCGTACTTGCCAAAGTACGCCCCGCTCCTTCAGACCCTAAAAAACACGCGCACGGAGCAGCCCAGCCATGTTCCTGCATGTCGGAGCAGCCAAATTTTCCGGCAGGACGCGGCTTGCGATTCCGGGCAACTATCTAGGCCGTTTAAATTAGTAGAAAACTAAAAACGTACTTTCCAAAGTACGCCTCGCTCCTCTAGAGGCGTCCCAAAAAACGCGCGCACCTGTTTTTTGCGTGTCGGAGCAGCCAAATTTTCCGGCAAAACGCGGCTTGCGATACTTTTCGTGATCCTCCTGCTCTCGGCTATCATCTATTTGTTTGGACCAGACGGTTCTGTCAGTTCATTCCCTGCCCGGCTATACTCTTTCCGGGGAAACTCTGTTGTTTTGACGGAAACCGCGGCAGGCCGGGGATTTTCCATCCCGGCTAGCTCGGCCCGAAAAATGGCTGCCCAAGAAGGGGAAAGCGGCCCGCGCGCGCCCAGAAAAACACGGCAAGTTCCGCGACGCGCCAATGAACGGTTTGGCGGGTATATCGTTTTGAGGCCCCTTGGAAATTGATGGGATTAAAAAGTGGTCAAAATTTTGCCTAATTGTTTTTTGGACAAATTAAAATTTTAAAAATTATGAAATTGAAAGCTAATTTGGTTTTATGCACGTTTAACCTTAACTAATTACCGATACCAAGTTTTCAATATTAATTGAAAATCGATAGAAATTTATATAAACATAATAGATTTATATAAATTGGGGTTAACCGAAAGTTAAAGCCTAATTTTAGCGGTAAGTCCGCTATTTTCAAAGCGTATTAAAACGTATCGTTTATGTTTAAAAATAGCTATCTTAAACTTTTAAATGCTTAAGTTTAGCTTATGAAAAATTATTATTATCCAATGTCCCAAACTTCCAAACCCGAAAAAGTCATTTTTTTTCCATTATCAAATGCCATTCCAAATCGTCGCTTGCTTACCCAAGGTTTTTCACAATTTTACGTATTTTACCTACGAACAGTTTGATTGGCGTAATTTGGTGTAATTCGTTCTGTTTGTACTTCCGCTGGCATTTTTATAATCTGCTTTTTCTGTCTACTATTTGCTGGAGTTCATGGGTATAATAAAGGTTTATTCTCGGAGCAGGTTTTAAGAAACATAAAACACGATAAAAATCGATAAACTGAAGTGAGAGGCGGAAACTGAATTTGGAAAAGGCCAATTTTCAAGTGATTACTTTCGGGATTTTCATGATTTATAGGCAGTTTAATCGTCAAATTTTTAGATTTTAAGGCTGCTAGTAAAACTAATTAAAAAAATTAACAATCCGTATAAATTCACAAAATTCTCATTTTTTTGCTTTAGTGTGTACTAACCATTCGAATCGCAAAAACCCCGTTTCTGGAGTTAAAAATCAAAAACCTTTTTTATTTTTCTATCCTACTATATATAAAAAAATAGTGTCTGTATGTGTGTGTGCATTTGCATGCAACTTCCGTGAGGATGTTCCGCACCTACAGCCTCAGGGAAGAATTTTTTCGATTGGGCAGAGACGTCATTAGATAAAGAAGGGTCCGGAATCGACTGCACGCACATAAAATCTTTGAAAAATTGCTATTTTCGCTATTAAAAACAAGTTTTTGTAAAATTCTCGCCCACCCTCTTTGTTAGGGATCAATTAGCATAAGCCGGAAGTGGGACAGCCTATATAAAACGACAGAGGAGCCGTTTTTGCACTTTTTTCCTGATAGATTTCAGGGAAGAATCATGCAAATTGAAGCCTTTCATCGGTCCTAGGCGGGGCCAGGGTTGAAAAGCCGCGAAGCGGTTTTTCAACCCTGGTATATACTAGTTTCCGTGGCTATTTCGCACACATCTATAAAATTATCCAAATTATTGGTTTTCGTTTGGTTTGTTTTTTATTTATTGTTTGAAGTCAAGACTCCCAAAGAAACACCACTTTTTCAGGCAGCCATCAGGCGCCAACCCGGCCGGGGGACCAGTCTCGGTTGCATAATTGCCCTGGTGGGCATCCCCCGCAACGAGACCAGTCCATTTACGCCATCCACTCGGGGGGTCGAAGGCCGATTTCGTGGTCATTCCCTTCAAAACTCAAGCTATTGAACTTCAGTCGACTTCAAAAACTCGTAAAAGTCCCAAGCCGACTTGAAAACGCAAAAAAAATTCCGAAGCTCAAGGCCAAGCCCAAAAAATGAAGACCCCAAGCGTGGCCCGCCTATTCTTCTACACATTTCTATTATTGGTACTCCGAAAAATAGGGATTGCGTTATTTTCGATGTCTACGGTATTTCGGCACGGGAGTACCGTATCCGAGGAGGCGTTGGTGGGTAAAATTGTTGATATTTTGCCTGTAAAGGTTAGGAAATGCTAAAGAAAAGCAGAAGCATAAAAAAGCCTGCTTTTGATGTTTGTAGGAAGCTAGAAAACGCGAAATCATTCAAACAATTACATTATCTTCGTTTTAAAGGGCTGGAGAAAGATGGGCCGGCGTCCGTCGGGGTGACGGACCGCCGCGGCGCTACCATCGACGCTTTCCCTCGCGTAAGCGCCCCCAAAACCCCCTCTCGCGTTTGAAGAAACCAGTTTGTTGGCTATAACTTTTTTCATTTAGCAATGTTTTCAACTAAAAATTTCCTGAAACCAAGGACTTGGTGATACGCATCGATGGTAAAAATTTGAGCTGGATTGGATAGAAGGCGGCCAAGTTCTGGGCGATTCGGGGTTTTGGGACACTGTTTTGGCTGAAAAAGAGGCGCATAGACAGCAAAACATCTCTAGAAAGGTGCAAAGTACGTTGCTATCCTTTGGCAAGGTTTTCTACAACATTTTTTAGCTATTATCACCATGAAATTGCTTTATTTCTAATGGCAGTTCTTATACAGGTGGCAATGCGCCCTAGGGTATGTGGGGGCCCTCCGCCGCACCGCCCCACTCGACTCTCTGGTGTACTGGCTAGCGCATCGGACTGCGGGGCGGACCATCCCTGGTTCGACCCCCGTCCGGTGCGACCCTCTTTGCTCCTTCAGCGATTCCATCTTTCTCCAGCCCTTTAAAGGAGCTTGGAAGGCACATGAAGACATTTTTCGCTATAGCAACTAGTTAAATTGGAGAATTTTGCGTTTTATACCTCGGTTGAAAATGCTCCAATGCAGGTAGCAATATCGAAAATCTATGCTTAAAAATTAAGAAATCCTAAAATTCACAAAAACCTAGCCTTCCAAGTTCCTTTAGAGGGGTTAGCAAGCGGCAGAATCTACCCTTGTTTCGACTTGGCCTCGAAAAACCCAAGCATCAGTTCAGAACCGATAGAGCCCGCTTCCAGTTAACCGCAGCGCTAATTTTCTGCGTTTTTTGGCACGTCGCGTAACTTGTCAATAGGTAGTGATAGAAGGGGTCGATTTGGATGCTTCCCAACCCCTTTAAAATAAATATTCAGCTGAAAAACCCTGAATTCCTATCGATACTTCCGCGGCTCGGCAACGACACCTACGTGCTGTTTTTGAATCGCTACGCGCTCGACATGACGTTCAACTGGTTGTGCAACACGAGGGAGATGGAAGGTAAATGGTTTTCCTTGAATTTTGTAGGTATATTGTAAAATTAGTTTAAAGTTTGTAGTTTTTGTAAACGGTTGTAGTTTGTAGCCGTACGCTGTCAAAACGAAAAATGTGTCTTCAACGGCCCGTGAAATTCAAATTCTCGATACTTCCAGGTGTACATCAACGAGCCCTGTTCCTCACCATGGACCAGGAATCGACCGAAAAATTGAGGCACCTCTACCCCGAGCTGAAAATCGCTCGCCTTAATGTTCCAGCGTTGGAGGTAAGCGTTTATGGGTTTAATTTTCTAGCGTAATTTAATTTTCTGGCTTCCCAGCTCCGTTAAACGTTGGTCTTGCAGTTTTACAACCGTACGATAACCTTATTTATATAGAAAGGTGTAGAATATACTTGAAATTCTAAAACTCGGAAGCGTTTCTGGGAATTCTGGTAGACTGTATCGAGCCCGCTCTATAAACGGATCTAAAAAGACCAACAAAATCCAAGTCATGCCTTGTCGGCTCTTTGAAACTTCTTTAAACCACGGTGAAAATCTTCTCAGGACCCCTTCAACTACGGCGACGGTCCCTATCAGCTCTTCTACCTGCTCAGGGCCAACGTTGCGTTGACGCTGGCCAAATTCGGGCACAACTTTTGGATGATACAACAGGTAAACTAAAATGTTTGAAAAAGTAAACAAAAACATCTTAGGACACATTTTGGCGTACGCCACTCGCACAGACAATGTTGGAAAGTGAGCAGTTGCAAAAAGCCGACATCGTCTTCGATTCGGCCGGCACGAACACGAGCGATTTGATTGCAGGTACGGGAGAGAGAGAGAGAGAGAGAGAGAGAGAGAGGGAGGGAGAGAGAGAGAGAGAGAGAGAGAGAGAGAGAGAGAGAGAGAGAGATAGAGAGAGCAAGGGGAAGAGCAAGAGAGTGGGAAAGAGTAGGAGAGAGCGAGAGAAAGGGGGAGATAGAGACAGAGTGTGAGAGAGAGTGGGAGAGAGGGCAAGGGAGAGAAAGAAAGAGAGAGGGCAAGAGAGAGAGAGAAAGAGAGAGAGAGAGAGAGAGAGAGAGAGAGAGAGAGCGTAGCATGAGAAATTGTTTACAGGCGGGTATTACTACGCTCGATCCACGCCAAAAACCGTCGACTACTTCGAAAAGCTGGTCCGGGATCTTAGCTGGTGGTACGCGCCAGACAACGGCTACATGACGTATCTTTGCTATCGACAGTTTGCCGACTGCGTGAATATGCCGTTTAGGTAAAGCATCACTCTTAATTAATGTTATCCTTTCAAAATGATGAAAAATTGGTAAATGAGTGAAAGGGGAATTCAGCTGCGTTAGAAATCCCCAAATCCAATTTTCTAAAAGCAATTTTTTTGCAGTTGGATCACAAATTGGCAGTGGATGCTCTACCCTACTTCTCAAGTTCCGCACCTTGTCCAATTTGACGGCTACACGCGGCTTGGCGGGAAGTTGGCAGCGGTACGTTTCCGAACAAAAAATTCAAAATGAACAAGTTGCGAGCCCTGAAAAAAAAATAATTTGTAGCTATAGCGGAACTTTTTGTGGTTTTTTGTTGGTTAATGGTTGCAAAACAGTAATAATATATATGAAGCCAAAGATTACGCTACTTAGATGAAGCAGATGGGCTTCCACTTCATGGACGCCGAGACGAAGATGTGCAACGCGAGCGCCGTTACGGTAGGAGACTTACGTGAAACCTTAATGAATTCAAGCCATAAAAAGGTCGCTAGGGCGTCATGCGGATCGTAATGTACATTACGTAATTTTAGGCCGCTCAAAGCATGGTGGCCCAGGGGTTACGGCCGAAGCTGGTGATCGAAAGCGGCCACGCTCAATTCGCCACCTACTCGCGGTTGATCGAGATTTTCCAGTCGAACTCGGCGCTCGCGTGGTTGTTGTACAATTTTTGCCTGCCCTTTGGGCACTATGTGATGTTGACAATGTAGAAGAGAAACCGATTTTGATGGCTAAAGCTCGAATTTTGATTCACTGGCTCCTCGCTAGTCAAAAAATGGCAGAAATTTCACTACAGTCCCTGTACAGTCTGGCTAGGAAAATTCGAAAACGCTAGAACGTTGTATTTTTTGTCTTTCTATTCATTTTTAGAGCAGAAAGCCCCTTTGCACTTGTCCGGGTATCATAAAAAACTGCCACTATCGCGTTGTTAATAATACACGAGTTATTTGCTTTTCACTTGTAAGTCTTACTTATATTTAAAGCAAAAAAAAAACTTTAAAAAAGGTTCTAAAAATGTTTTTAAAATGGAGACTTTGGTCATTTCAAAAAAAAAATTTCGGCCTAAAATTCAATTTTTGATAAAAGCTTGTAAAGTTTTTACGTTAAGAAATGGCTAAAAAGTATTTTCCAGCACTTGAATAGCTCCATCAATCTAGGCAAATGCCAAATTATGAAAACACCGTGTAGACACGAACCATTTATTCCAATGCGAGGCACAGAGCCAAACCCGGCGGGATAGTCACCAAAGGCACACATTCACACATAGAAACAAAAAAAGCCCTTGGACGGGTAGCGAGTTCGAGTACATAGACATAGCTAAACGGCGCGGGGGGCGGGGGGTTCATGCGGTCAGTCGGCGTTCTCCGATCATTTCGCCATTCCCACAGCCCGCATTTTCTCATCGTAGTCGTTGCCCATGGCACGGATAGCCTCAGGGTCAATGCCAGGAACGAAGCCGCCCTGAAATTAAGGGAAGAATGCATATAACACCATAGATAGAAGCATTTTTGCCTAACAAGGACATGTTTTTGTTTGACCTCCCGGTTTTGAGCAAGAGCAAACCTATCTTGCGCAGCATTTTGCGCAAATATTCCTTTGAAAGTATAGCAAGATTTACGTGGAATTTGATTGAGAATGACGAAGTTCTTTCCCCCCATATTGAAAAATAATCCCATCTTTATCGCATTTTACACAGTCCTTGGCCACAAAAAGTTTCATAAAAAATTATCAAATTTTTTTCGAAAATTGTTGATTTTTAAATTAATAAATGAAAAATCTCAAAAAGTGTAAAGATTGCGATTTTGTAAATATTTTTTAAATATTTCGATAATCTGCTAGCAATCAAAAATAACTAAAAACATTGTAAGAATACAAGAATGATGATCAAAAGGTAGGTATAATATAGGCGGCAAATGAAGAATTCGGAATTATTCCCGAGAAAAGACCAAAAGACACTATATGGTCTTTGCACAGCACATTGAGTAAATCCTACAAAATTTTGACGACGAGTGGTATGATTCGGATGCCTATTCGATCATACTTACCCGGTAGAACAAGTCCACAAGATGCATGCATAGGAAGAAGAACTGTTCCAGGCTCTGCACCGCGTTGGCCCTTTGCTCTCGCAGCTCCTTGAGAAGTGCTTCGATGTCATCGCATCGCTAAAAAAGTGGCAGGAGTCTCACTCAGTTCATCGGGGCAGACCCAATTCCTAAAAGCCCGAAAAGTCCAGGAATGCCTAGCTGGTAACTACAGGGTGTCCCAAAAAAAACCCCCTCTAGCGGCGAGCAGTCGTGTCCGATTTTGATTGTTTAGGTATCTATTGAAAGCTCTTGAAAAGGCGAGAAAACAAGGAGGGTTCATTTTCTTTATTATCTATTTTTATTAGCAAATTTTACGTCCAAAAACCATGAAAACGGTAGATTTACGCGAGATCTGCATGCTAATCGCGAAATTCCTATTGAAAATCTACCTGTTTTTTAGAAAAACGTTGAATATCCAGCGTATAAAAATAAATCCCGCTTGTTTTCTCGCCTTTCCGAGAGCTTTCGATTGGTATAAAAATCATTCCGATCCGATCCGATTGACGGCCTCTAGGGGGGGGGGGGGGTTGGGACACCCTGTATATGCAGCGTTTTTAATAAAGTTCTAATAGGTTAACAGCGGGCAGACTAGTGTTTTTGCATCAATAATCGCTAGAAATTTTTACACGATTTGAAAAATGAAGAGCCGAAGCCTTGTTTAAACAAAAATAGAGTGTTATCTAAAAACACAACGTAACGACTATTATCAGGCCAGATGGGGCCAGGATCCAAGAGCCGCGAAGCGGCTATTTAACCCTGGCAGTAGGCAAAGATACCTGTCCAGCTTGAAGTCGGTCAAAAATGATGACCGGCAGTGCAACGGCTCCCGTCCGACCAATACCGGCAGAGCAGTGGATGAGGATCGGCGTTCTAGGATCGTAATTGGCGTGGACGGGCAAATACACTACTCAGTGTTGTAAATATGCCTCAGGAGCCAGAAGAGCGTCATGCCGCGCTTTGGCACGGCGCGGTCAGGCCAATTCCTCCAGTGCACCTGCTCCACACGCCGCGTGGGGCCACCGGCTTCCACGACCTCCATCGTCAAGATTTGAATGCATTCGCCGTCCCAATCCAGCTAACAGGGAGGCTTTTTTGGTGTTCACGGAGTTTAGAAATGGTACCAAGCCTATTCTGTGCAGAATTTTTTGCTGATTAAAACCTGGGTAAGACTCCAGTAACCCCCCCCTTTTGTATCTCGGCTCCCTGTTCATCCACAAGTGTGCAAAGTATACCAAAATTTTCGTCTTACTCCGGTTTCCTGGTTTCCAAAATCCGCGAAACCATCAAAATAAAAAAGTTATAACGCTTTAAAATGCGAAAAACGGTAAACGTTGGCCATTGTGGCCGTTTTTGAAACTTTAAAGCTTTTTAACTTTCGAAATCTGGTCGTTTCGCAAATTCTGAAAAGTAGGTTTTTCTCAGCAAAAAATTCTGCACCAAATAGGCTCGCGCCATTTCGAAACTCCGTGGACACCAAAAGAAAACAGGTGGATATTGAGAAGTTCTCAATATCCATCTTGCTGATGGATATTGACAAGCGACCTACATCCCGCAGCTCGACCAGGCGAATGGTGTAGCGGCCGAAGGTTTTGACGACGCCGACCTTGGTTGGGAAGTACTCGGCACACTTTTTCTTCCCCTTTTCCACGCATTCGCACAGCATCACGATGACTTGGACGTTGTATTCGATGATCATTCTAAAGGAGCTCGGTCTGCCAAATTTAAAAGGCCGTTTGCCAGAGACCCGAACAAGCCTTGTCACAGTTTTTTGCGACCCCGTTTTTTTGATGCCATGTGAAAGGGCATAGTCGAATTAGTAGGGTGGCGCTATTTCGAGATTTTTAAAAGTTCATTTTCTAGGTTTAAATGGGCGTTAAAGTTGGAAACCTTCAAAAATTATCTCGAGAACTACTGAACCAAATTGCTCGAAATTTTCAGACAATACCTAATTTGGGGCGCTGATCATTTTTGTAATACATTGTAAAGCACGAAAATAGCCTGAACATAGGAATACCGCGTACACAGAAAGGTTTTTCGCAATTTTCTATTTAATGGGTATGCGTCGCCACTCTAGAAATACCCTTAAAAGATGCGCAATTGAATTCTACGTTGAATCATGTATTTTCCAGCGTGGCGACAGATACCCATTAAATTGAAAAATCGCTTTTAAAGAAGCCGAACAGAAAAAAATTGCGTATTCCGGAAAAGAAAGACAGTTTTACGTATCTAGAGACCAAAACAGAACGATTGCAAAAAAGAGCAAAAAGAAATTCGATTTCTAAAAGGGGGCTGGGATTGAACTCGGGTCGTTCGCCTGGGACCTGGCGGCGCCCACTAGTGGCTGTCCCCAGTGCCCCCAGGTAGACCATCGCGGGTTCGATTCCCCACCGAGCCCAATTTCGCGTAGAAAAGATATTTCTTTTTGCTCTTTTTTGTAATGTACTTGCCTTCTCCTTTAGAGTCGATTGAAATCCGCGGATTGCCAAGATACAGTATTTTTATGTTTGTGGAACAATTTTAGTTGTTTTTAGAAATGTTATTTTTTCGATTTAATGGGTGTCTGTCGCCACGCTGGAAAATACATGATTCGACGTAGAATTCAATTGCGCATCTTTTAAGGGTATTTTTAGAGTGGCGACGCATACCCATTAAATAGAAAATTGCGAAAAACCTTTCTGTGTACGCGGTATTTCTATGTTCAGGCTATTTTCGTGCTTTACAATGTATTACAAAAATGATCAGCGCCCCAAATTAGGTATTGTCTGAAAATTTCGAGCAATTTGGTTCAGTAGTTTTCCCGTGCAGACAATGAACCATTTTTATAGCCGTTTACACAGTCTATTAGAACTCAAAAGGCGATCAAAAATCTTAAAATTTCGAAAATTTTGGTTGTTTTTGTTTATGGCTTTTTGGTCAAAAACGCATCGAAATGGCTAGAAAAACCAAAAAATTTTAACCATTGCGAGTGAAACCAATACCCGTTCATAATTTCTAGCAGTCGAAAGCTGCTAAAAACATAAAAATGCATTTTTTTTTACTTTTAGCTATACTTCGTCGTCCCCCCCGGGGGGATCCCCCCACGAGGGGGGACCAGGGGGGACTGCAAAGGGGGGATGGTGGGGGGACCCAGGGGGGGACGGTGGGGGGGACCACTGGGGGGGATCCCCCCCCGCCCCGACTCGCAAGTGCGCGCAATCTGTGGTTAGATAGATCTCAATACTTGTTAAAGAGCTGCTATCAACTATAATAATTTTGTTGTGGTCTCCGTCTGTGTGAAGCCGAATTCAACTCGAAGGGGAAAGGAGCTAGAGCTTAGCTCTCTTCGGATTCGGATAGAGCGCCATCAGAAACCCCCAAACTGATAAAAAAATTACGAAAAAGTTTTCGTTTAAATTATTAAAATTAACTTTGAAAGTTTTTTCCTTAGTAAAAGGGGTGGGGGAAGGAGGTTGGGGCGATTTTGGACATAGTGAGCCAGGTCGCGCGCGTTTCGTGGATGAAAATTTTCACAGGGGATTTCATTTCTTTTTTTTCTCATTCCATCCGGTCGGTCGTTATTTTTGTTTTTTTAAGGGGATTTCAGCCATGGGGTGTATCTGAAGCCATCAGGGAGGTATCTAGGTAGTTTTGGAAGGGGATTTCAGCCATGGGGTGTATCTGAAGCCATCAGGGAGGTATCTAGGTAGTTTTGGAAGGGGATTTCAGCCATGGGGTGTATCTGAAGCCATCAGGGAGGTATCTAGGTAGTTTTGGAAGGGGATTTCAGCCATGGGGGTGTATCTGAAGCCATCAGGGAGGTATCTAGGTAGTTTTGGAAGGGATTTCAGCCATGGGGTGTATCTGAAGCCATCAGGGAGGTATCTAGGTAGTTTTGGAAGGGGATTTCAGCCATGGGGTGTATCTGAAGCCATCAGGAGGTATCTAGGTAGTTTTGGAAGGGGATTTCAGCCATGGGGTGTATCTGAAGCCATCAGGGAGGTATCTAGGTAGTTTTTGAAGGGGATTTCGGCTGTGGGGGGGGGGTTGATGGAGGTGGGAAAGGATGTGGTGGAGTGGGACATGTAGGGTAGCCCGAAGGCCAGATGGTTGCAGTCGCGAAGCGACTGTAACCATCTGGTTTTTGATAATTTAAAATACAGCAGCATGTGGTTGTCGAAAGTTCTGATATGCCGAGAGCCCCAACGAGCTAATTTGCTCTAATTTTCAAATTTTTACAGTCTCAAAGATTTGAGTGCCCAGCCTTTCAATTATTTAAAATTTTGGGTTGGTATACACTCTGATTTTTCATCGATTCTCTGTCAGGTAAATCAGAGCTTTCTAGTATTGTTTTGTCGGGCGAGCTCGACCAGAATTTTCCTCATTTCCAGAACAGAGCCAGCGGTACAGCCGTTTCGAGATTATATGGAAAGGGGCGAGAGACGCAGAGAAAAATGTCTGCGCTCTCTCCCTCTGCCCATTCTTTCCCCCCCCCCTACCCCAGTTGGTCCCCCCACCATCCCCCCCAGACGGTCCCCGCACCATCCCCCCCCGGGGGGGATCCCCCCGGGGGGGACGACGAAGTATACTTTTAGCATAAGCGGAAAGATGAAAATTAGGGTATATGTCGGCTACGCGGGGGGGATTTTACGCGGGGGGGGTCGGACTGTTGGGGCCGAGCTAACTATTTTTTTGCGTTTCTTTTTGCTACAAACAAAATTCTTAGTATATTTTTCGATGCTCTGTCGAATGGCAGTAAAGAAATTTTTTAAAAATGCCGAAAATGTCGAAAATTTTATTTCCTTCTATATCCTCCATGAAAACAACGTTTAATACATGTTTTTGTTATAATTATTTTATATTACATTAGATTGAGCTAAAATTAAAACTCTTAGTATATTTTTGGATGCTCTATCGAATGGCATCTTTAAAATGTCGAAAAAAATAGCGCTAATATCGAAAAACAGCCGCTCAAACCGATTTTCAAAGCTTATTTTTGTATTTGCCATAACTTTTTTATATTACACTAATTTTAGCTAAAACACAAAACTCTTAGTATATTTTTCGATGCTCTATCGAATGCCGTTGCGAAAATTCCCAGAAAATAACGAAAACATCCAAAAAGGCCTGCCTGTCCCCCCCGCGTAGCCGACATATACCGAAAATTAGTTTTCTTTCTATAAGCTAAGAATCCTGCCCGCTAACAATCGAATACCATAACCTGATAGATGATTTCCAAAATCTCAAATTTCCGATTCGCATATTTCGACGTTGGCTGACCAATCGAGAATCACCCGAAATGCATCGAGGGAAACGCTTTTTCAGAGATGATAGACCTTGTACACTGTGAAATTTAAGAATTCGGAAATTTCAGAGAATCTAGTTTTGGCGATGCCGTTTTAGAGGTCTTGAAACTCTCTACGCAGGAAAATGTGAGAATGGTACCTCCAATTGTGGATGACGGTGTTATCAGTCGGCCCCTGGGCCAAAATCATTCGGTGCCGGCGCGTAGGCGTATCCACGAAGTTCGCATGGATGTATTGCTCGCGACCATCAATGTGAATAACCACCCTGTTCTTATCCGAACACGGGACATCGCCGTAGGCGTTGAACTGCCGATTTTCTGGCAGTTTGGACGCCTTGCACAATTCATCCTTCAGCTCTCTGTAGCGGATTTTCGAGGTAAGAGTCTACATCACCCCCCGAGCCGGAAAGTGCCAACAATTTTTTTAAGGTCACCAATCGGTAGCTCTAGGTGCTATCTGCTACTATCCCCTGGCCGGGAGCTGCGAAAAATAAATATTAAAATTTATACAGTTAAAATAGTGTTTGAAAGGCTATTCAGATTATGCTTGTTTTTGCATAACAATTTTATTTTACACCAGGGTTGAAAAGCGGCCTCGCGGCTTATATTACCATGCTTTGAGCCAAAACAAAAACTCTTACTTTAGTATATTTTCCGGTGATCTATCGAATGCCGTCAAAAAAAATCCCGAAAAAAATAGCAAAAATCTTGAAAACTTTGGGATTCTCGGACTGGGGGGTAAAGGAAACCGTAGCCATTTTCGAAAGTAAAAAAAAATATCATACCTTTTGAGGTTCTTGAATATGCACTCAAGTCCAGGAAGGTTATGATTCACATAGGAGGCGACCATTCTGGTGATCTCAGCGTTGGAGGAAGTGTTACGGAAAATGTCCAGAAAGACTGTGAGCTGTTGGTTCAGAGGGAGCAGCGTCGGGTTTGCGATAAGTTGTTGCTCTTCGCTATTGGTGGCTGAATTCGGAGTAGACGCGTATATTGAGACACACCCGGCGTGCGCACACGCGCCTTCTTCGCCGTGCCGGCACCGTTGCCTCCCTTCTGCGTGTCGCGACTAGTTTCACTGAAGTTATTGTTTTTGGTCGGGCAAAATGATCACTTGCTTTTCGGTTCTGGGTCCTTGTGTATTCCCGGGGGGGAAGAATTTGCGGTGGGGGGAACCAACTTTTTTTTGTAGGCCTGGTGGGGATAGTAATCAAATATAAAGTGTTTCCACATTGTTTTTAGCAAAATTTAAGCCTATTTGAATCGGTAAAACTTTCTAAAAAGTTAGAAAAACGCTTGAAAAAGTCGAAAATTTGATCATTTTTGGGCCGAAAAAAATTGCTTTTCGCATAAAATTAAATTTTTTAATCGAATTTTGTAAAGTTTTTATGTTTAGGAATAGCTATAAACAATTTAGAAACACTTCCACTATTTATATAACAAATCTAGGCTTGGGCGGATAAAAGTTCGGTCCCCCCCCCACCGCGAATTCTTTCCCCAATTCTCTTCTTCTTCTTCAACGTCTTCGATCATCAAAATTTTTAAAAATGTTCTTGATAGCTTTCGAGCAATCAAAATCTACTAAAAACACTAAAACAATACACAATCTACCATCAACAGGTATAGGTGGAAAAACAAGGAATGGCCCCCAGCTAAAATCCCCCCGCTAACGAACCAGAAAACCCTTGCCAATAGCTTGATCATCGCGAAAATTGTAGGATACCCGGTGGAAGCTGGTGAAGCGGCCTCGACGTCGGCGCTGCTATCCTTCTCGGAGGCGACCTTGGTGCCGGCGACCTCTTGCTGATCAGTAGAGCCTCCATCCGGTGAAGCCGTCAAGTCAGGGTCCTCTGCGTCTGTTATCTTCGCACGACCACGTTTCCGCTTGCAGAAAAACGTGAAGAGGCCACCAGCGACGATAACGATCAACACAGCTCCGCCTGGAAATGAAAATTGGAACAGGTGTACTCAAAATGGCGATCCGGGTGCTTCCTTATTAGCGGGGGAGCAAGGCAATTTTGTTTAAATTAAGCCTATGCCTGCATAGTAATTAATTAAAATACAGTTTAAGAAGGGTCTTTTCGTAGTTTCTGATCACCAAAACACTATGAAACTGGATTAGAACATCCTATAATTCTGAAGTTTCTGACCAATTTGGTAATTTTTCATACCTTTGGGCGCAAAAAGTCAGTTTTCTGAAACTGTTTTAATTTTTTTTTAAAGTTTACATTTAAAGTTTAAAGTTTTAAAGTTTAAAGTTTAAATGCGTTTGTTTGTTGTTGAATAAAATCACTTTAAAATGCTATTGCAAATTGTGTCACTTTAATTACTTCACCCCTAAAACGCCTCCGCAAAAAAAAGAATATTCCTTGCTCCCCCGCTAAAAATTTGCTCCCCCGCTAACACGGAAGCACCGCGGTCGGTGCGCATAATACCGACCTGCGCCCAGATAAATGGTCCAGTCTTTCGAGTTATCCTCCACATCCGGGGCTTTTGGCGCGGGTGTGACGGCCGCGACGATGCAGAGCTCCTAAATTCAGGGCTTGTCATGGGTTTTCACATCCGTTTAGCGCTGAACGTCATTAGTCCGTACCATTTCCGAGTCGACGTCGGCGCACGGGCGTGGAATCGCGCGAAGGCTGATTTCGTCGGGGTAGAGGGCGACCAACGGATTCGTAGCACAGTCCAAGAAGTAGTCGTTCTTCACGAGCGCCGCCTGCTCATCCTGGAACAACGTTCTTGATTTTATTCGAAATTTTCGATGCCTTCAGATCCTTCCAATCGATGCATCTCGGGTATTTGTAGTCGATGTTGGCAGGGTCGACGTCACGTCGTAGGCGGAACAATGGCTGTAAGGTACTGTTCGATTTCGACGAGGGAAAGTTTGGGTGAGGTTCGAATAATTCAGTTTATATTTTAGGTGGTAAACCATGTAGAAAACGTCAAAAAACACTTCCACTTTTAAATTTTGGTTAAAAATTTATGTGTTATTTTACATGGATTTTGTCAAAGGGCTAGCTTTAGACAAAGAGCAAAAACGTCTCGAAACCTCGGTGGTGTTTGTGTCGCCCGGAGCAGCCGCGGCCGTCGTCGGCCATTTCCGAGCATATTTCAGGGTTTCCTCCATCGACATCAGCACGGCATAGGGGCCCGACTCAAAAATTCGCATAAATTGGCTCGAGTAAGATCAAAAATAACATCTCCAACACCGGCTGGAGAGAAGACTCTAAACGACTAGAAACGCTCACCATCTGCCGTCCCAGCACGTAAACCTTGATGTCCTTCTCATCTTGGCGGTCGACGATGTCGAGCAGTTGGCAATTAGCGTAGTCGTCCCGCGACCCCTGGTATTTGTAGGCGCAAGCCTCGACGCATTCGACCGGAGCAGCATCACTGATCGCTTTGAGCTCGGCTGGAACGCTGCCCTCACTGAAAATAAGAAAACAAGTAGGAAGCGTCGGCTCGAGCTCACCCGCAAATTGGCCGCGGCACGCAATCAGCCTCGACAACAGTGGAGCCGGCCGGACAGTACTAGAAATTTCAAAACTTATATTCTTATTCTATTACCGTGATTTTTGTCACATCGCGGATGTCGTGCCACTCCTTTGGGAAAGGTGAAGCATCTTCGGGGATTAGGCCGGTGGCTACTTGAAGGCTTGGCACGCACGTCAACGCTGGCTTCGGATCGGCGGAAGTATCGTGCGCCCGGCGAAGGGCCCTATAATCCGATGGATTGCGATTTCTCTGGGGAATCAAAAACCTTGGCACCAGAAATCCGGCGTCGCATTGGACGTAGAACGCTGGGCTGACATCGACAGACTTTGGGTTAAAGGGTGCGCGACTCCTGTAAGACCAAAATAGCATTAAAAGCGCAATGCTTACAGCAGGTCAACGGGACAAGTTTCCTTAGCCAACATCTCCCTTGTGCAGACGTTGAACGCCAGCAGCACGTGTTTCTTCTCCACTAAATCAAACCAGTTGTCGATCAGAAACTATATGAACCTCCGCCGGTCACTTTATCTTCAAAGGCGACGGGCTTGATGCAGATTGGCTGTCCGGCGGCGCCCTGGGTGGGAAAATTCTCCTAAACAAAATGACTGCTCATTTTAAAAACACTTACACAAAAGAAGTTTGCGGGATCACAGTGGATCAGGGACCAGTATTTGGTGGTTGGAGTGAAGGAAGGGGGTTCGACGCAGAGCTCAGCTGTGCATGGTTTGCACTGAAATTCTTTCATTTTTCACTCCTTTCATTCCAAGTAAGGTTTTTGAAAACCAAAAATTGGAGCCCTGCTTTTGTCCTTCTATTTACAAATGGGGTGGAATCCTTATACAGCAACCTCTTTCTCCAGATCCATTGGTGGATTGTGCGGCAATCCCTTCATGGCCATCCAGGCGTACGCGTAACAGACGAAAGCGCGGCCTCTGCAGGCTTCATCCTGGGCGAACCGACGAGCCCGACTGTTAGCCACCAGTGCCCTGAAGCGTCGTGTAATTTTTTTGGTTGGCCAAAATGTCAAAGAATCTCAATAACGCGGTTTTTGGGTGGATCGTGAAAGATTTTCATGAGTATAAGGCAGATGCAACGTAGACATAAACTCACCAGACATCAGGCGGGTAGGCGCTGATGAGCAGCAAGAAGATGAAGCCGAACTTCAACATCACCAAGTAGAGAAATACGATTCGAAGGAGGCTTATCGGCTTTTATATGAGCTGCGAAACATATGCTAATTGATTGATTCAGTATATGCTAATTGGTATGATAATTGCAATTCAAGCGAAATATGCACATGTCGAATAAGAATGAGCGGCATTATGGTAATGTTGGTAGGCTAATTGTATTTTGAAGATTCCAACATTCCATTTATCAGACAGACAACAAACAAGGTATAAAAACTAAGATATGGCTTAAGTGCAGTTTACCCCCCCCCCGCCCCCCAGCCCAGCTCCTCAGCCATACGTCCTATTAATGCGCCGAGTATCTCAAAATGTTCGCCGTGGTCGAAAACCCCTGGAAAAGTTGTTTACTTGCGCAAAAAAATTGTCAGAAAATTTTTTACAAAATTTTGAAAGTTGAAACGATTAAGCCGCTATGCATCAATGTACCAGGAGTCAAAAACTCAAATATTTCTGTTTTCCGCTATTTTGTTCGACCCAAGCGTACTGTAGGCTTTTTCTCCAGAGCAAGAGCTACATTTTGGTACCATTGACAGCTCTGTACGACTAAAGATAGCCGAGATACGAAAACTCACTTTGGAACAGCAAAAATTAACTAAAGAAAACCCAGACTTATAATTCTTATAAAAAATTTTTTAACAATTTTTGGCGCAAGTAAACAACTTTTCCAGGGGTTTTCGACCACGGCGAACATTTTGAGATACTCGGCGCATTAATAGGACGTATGGCTGAGGAGCTGGGCTGGGGGGGGGTAAACTGCACTCTAACCTAAGATATTTTTCTTATGCCGATTCCTACTTAATAGAAAGGCCCGGATAACGCTCGGACTCAGGATTGGCTGAACGTTTGGACATTGATAGAATTACATACGCTGATCATCACCTCGTTTTCCGAATCCTACTATATATCAAACAAATAGTTCCTGTGTGTATGTATGTATGTGCATTTGCATGCAACTTCCGTCAGCGTGTTCCAGCAGTATCTCAAGAAGGGGAGTCGTTAGGGGTGTGTTTTATACCTCATTCGGTGCGTAATGACTGCACACTAATAAAAATTTCGAAAATTCGGTGTTTTCGACGTTAAAATTAAGTTTTTGTGAAAGATCGAAAACTCTCTTTGTTAGGAAACAATTTGCATACGCCGGATGTTGCGGTTGCCTATATAAGGGAAGAAAGCCAGCGGTTCTCGGTTTTTGTCATCGAAAATCGCGAGAATTATGCAAAGTGAAGAAAATCATGCGATCAGACGGGGGCCAGGGCTGTTACTAATTTTGAAAGCACGAGATATGCCCCTTTTAAATTGATACTTTAGTTAAAAACGTAGACTTTTGATCTTGTAAAAAACGCAAAATCCAATATTTTGCAAAAATAAATATCGTCAACCCCTTTCGAAAAAGTTTCTCTTTTGAATGAGCGCTCTAACTCAACATTTTCGGAAAATTTTTAAGATTTCTGTCTGGGAAGCAGTCAAAACCGCCTACTTCATGGAGCTGTAAAACGCCGTATAGATGAAGCCTGCTTGAATGAAATATACCATTCGAATCAGAAAAAATTCTCTATCAGATTTCTGCTTAAAACAAATTAGAATCAACTATAATAAAAAAGTAAAGACGTCTGTCTGTGTGTGTGTGTGTGTGCGTGTCTGAAGCCGAATTCAACTCGAAGGGGAAAGGAGCTAGAGCTTAGCTCTCTTCGGATTCGGATAGAGCGCCCTCAGAAACCCCAAAACTGATAAAAAAATTATGAAAAACTTTTAGTTTAAATTATTAAAATTAACTTCGAAAGTTTTTTCCTTGGTAAAAAGGGTGGGGGACGGAGGTTGGGGTGATTTTGGACATAGTGAGCCAGGTGACGCGCGTCTCGTGGATGAAAATTTTCACGGGGGATATCATTTCTTTTTTTCTCTCATTCCATCCGGTCGGTCGTTATTTTCGTTTTTTAAAAGGATTTCGGCTAGGGGAGGTATTTAAAACCATCAGGAAGGTATTTAGGTAGTTTTTGAAGGGGATTTCTGCCATGGGGGGTATCTGAAGCCATCGGGAACGTATCTAGGTAGTTTCTGAAGGGGATTTCGGCTATCGGGGGTTTTGATGGAGGTGGGAAAGGATGTGGTGGAGTGGGACATGTAGGGTAGCCCGAAGGCCAGATGGTTGCAGTCGCGAAGCGACTGTAACCATCTGGTTGCAAATAAAAAAAGGACGGCATACTGCTGCAACGAGACCGCGTCGCATGCTCTTTTGTCCCAGTTTCGACGTATAACGTTCGAATTTGGAAATACTGCTGATTTTTCTCGCATCGTCAAGCGATTCCGATCGTTCGCGCTGTTTCAACTTACAAAATTGATCCCACAGCGGCCCGGCGCCTAATAAAACGTCCGGTAGAATTGGAAACCAAGAAAGACCGCCACGCGCGCGATAGACGCGTCGCGCCATTGCGAAAGCAAGCCTGCGCAGCTAAAATCATGCTGCTATTTCGCGCCCCAGGCAAAAACCCGTACAGTACGCCTTTTCCCGGGAGCCATCGGGACCGAACCCATGGGCGGTTGTGATCCGGAAAGATCCCACAACCGCCCATGGGTTCGGTCCAGATGGCCATCGGAAAAGTCGTACAGTACGCGTTTTTGGCGCCGGGCCCGGGTTTTAGCTGCGCAGGCCCGCTTTCGCTGTTGCGCGACGTGTCTAACGCACGTGTTGCGGTCTTTCCTCGTTAGAAAAGCTACCGGACGGTTTATCAGGAGCCGGGCCGCTGATTTGGGTGGTTTACAGGGCATTACGACATGTAAAGCCCGCGCGGCCAAAAACGATATTCTCTTTTTTTCTCAAATATTGCGTGAAACGAAATAAATTTGCTGCTACTCGTAGGGAGCACCCCTTCGATTTTTTGACTCGCAGACGAATTTCGACTTCCTGGCTCCTTTGAGCGTAAACCGCAAAGATACTCAGCTACTTGTTTAAAGATGCACCGAAGCTGAACTGAACAGGGCTGCAGTACATAACGCTGAGGTGTGTGTCAAAGAAGCCAGTCGAGTCCGAAATCACAAGGTGAACACAAGAAGGGTACGGTAAGAGCTCGTGTGTTCATTCTTGCAAAGCACTTCCGACCACCTGATCCCAAAAATTCTTTATTACTCGCCAAATGCACATGGAATAGATAGAGATAACAGGCAGATTGGGGCAGAGGAAATACACATTGTTCCTCCGTTGTCTGTTGCGGTTTTTCGGTGATCGCCTTGGAGACGGCGATGAGGGAGAGTGGGCCATATAGGGTGGATGTAGTCGGGGGTGAAGTGGGCCATGTGCGGGGGTGTTGATCTGAAAACGATTCTCGTCGTGTTCATCTCCGATATGCCCTAATAGACACGCGAGTCACCCACCATATACTTGTGCTGTAGTTGGGTTGTCGGACGGGCTATTTGGCATCATTTCACTTCTTGGATTCGCTGGAATAAGGGGGAGTTGCTGACCGACCTTTCTTGTAGAAGTTTGGAAATACCTAGTAGCTTAATAGAGGTTGTTTTAATAGTGCTTTCATTGATATAAATTTAAACAACGAGAATCTACGAAAATTTGGTCAAAATCGGCTATTTTCGTTCGAAAAATCTAGATTTTTATGTTTTTAATACAGATTTGTAAAGTTTTTACGTTTATTTAATTTATCTAAAAAACAGTAAAAACTGTCCAAGTTATTTGACTGTTTGGGCAAACTGTAAGAAAAATGAACAAAAGGATCAGAATTTTCGAATTTTCGAAATTTAAAAATTTTTTATGACCCTCTAGCAGTCAAACACTACTAAAAACACTACAAATTGCATGATTATATGATAGAAAAAATTTTCTATCGCTAAAGCTTTATGGAAAATGATGAAGACCTGGTGGAAGCTGGTGAGGCGGCCTCGGCGTCGGCGCTGCTATCCTTCTCGGAGGTCCTCTGCGGGTAGCGAGGGTCCTTTGCGAATATTATCTTCTCGACAGGACGGGGCCGCGTGCAGTGGTACACATAGAAGCCAACGACGATGAGAACAAACGACCCCACTCCGCCTGGAAACGCAAATTGAAGGGGTTTTTCGCAGGGCCCATAAATACAAAAAAAAATTATTTTTCCTCCAAGATTCGCTAGAATTCGATGGAAAGAATATATTTTCTTAGTTTGTTCTGCTTCTCGATTTAAAACATAGCTAAACTTCACCAAAATTTCATTATAACACTTAACACCAAAAATACCTTACTAGGCATTTTTTAACTCGGTCCTGCGATCTGAGGCGCTTAATACCGACCACCAATCAGATACCACTTCAAGTCTTTCGAGCCATCCTCCCCATCCTGGGCAGTTGGCGGGAGCGTGACGGCCGGGACGGTGCAGAATTCCTAAATTCGGGGCTTTTTCACTTATTTTTACGTGCGTATCACTCAACGGCAATAGCCCGTACCATTTCCGAGTCGACGTCGGCGCACTGGCGTGGAATCGCGCGAAGGCTGATGTCCTTCGGGTGGTGGGCGACCAACGGATTCGTATCACAGTCCAAGAAGTAGTCGTTCTTCACGAGCGCCGCCTGATCCTCCTTCAGATCCTTTGATTCGACGCATCTCGGGAATTTGTAGTCGACGTTGGCAGGGTCGACTTCACGGTGGAGGCGGAACAGTGGCTATAACCGGAATACCGCTAGTTCTTTAGCCTTTCGCAAACGCAGCGCTATTCAACAGATATTTTTCTTGGTTCCAGCTTTAGTTCTTCTTCTCGAAACACTTTCTTCCTCAATGCTTCGAAGCGGAAAAGAGCTTAAAAAAGTCAAGACTGAAATTTTAAATTTTCTTGAAAGACGGTATTTGTCTTTTTTTGGAACATAGGGGGTTTTTTTCACATTTTAAGGGAGAAGCGAAATTTTTTCGGAACCAATTTTTTGACATATCTACATATATATAGCTTAAGTGTTTCGAAATTGTTTTTACTATCCCTAAACGTAAACACTTTATACAAACTTATTAGAAAATACAAAAAGTATCGATTTTTCGACCAAAAATGGTCATTTTTGAACTTGAAACATTTTTTTGAGCAAAAGTAACATGTTTTTTAATGTTTTAAGGTTTTAGATAGTTTTCTAGTACAAATATAGGTTGATTTTATTAATTCATTATGAAAATACTTCCTATTAAGTTATCGTGTTTTTCTAAATTAATACAAAAATTTGAGATACCCCCCGCCGATAAGGAGAAAGAGCGAGTTTTTGTAATGGCAATGGCTTCAGAAATAACAAAATACTTTCTCTCTTTCTCTCTCTCTTTCTCTCTCTCTCTCTCTCTTTTCTCTCTCTCTATTTCTCGATAGTAGCGCAAGGTGCTCTCTCAATATCTACCTTGGTGGTGTCGGTTTCAGCTGAATCTGTCGCGGCGCTCGGCCCTACCCGACCATATTTCAGGGTTTCCTCAGGCGACATCAGTACGGTGTAGGGGCCCGACTGCAAACTTCGTATAAACTGGCTCAAGTATTATGTAAAGGATAATGCCTACGACTATAAATACAATAGACGAAATATCTGACCATCTGCCGGTAGAGCACGTAAACCTTGATGTCCTTCTCATCCTGGCGGTCGACGACGTCGAGCAGTTGGCAATTAGCGTAGTCGTCCCGCGACCCCTGGTATTTGTAGGCACAAGCCTCGACGCATTCCACCGGAACAGCATCACTCATCGCCTTGAGCTCGGCTGGAACGCTGCCCTCGCTGAAAATAAAGAAAAATGGTGGGCAACGTCGGTTCGAACTTGCCCGCAAATCGGCTGCGGCACGCAATCGGCCTCGACATCTGTGGAGCCGGCCGGACAGTACTAGAAATTTCAAAACTTATATTCTTATTCTATTACCGTGATTTTTGTCACGTCGCGGATGTCGTGCCACTCCTTTGGGAACCGGGAAGCATCGGTGGGTGATAGGCCGGTGGCTACTTGAAGGCTTGGCACGCAGGTCAGGACGGGCTTCGGATCGGCGGAAGTCTCGTGCGCCCGGCGAACGGCCCTATAATGCGATGGATTGTGATTTCACTGGGGCAGCAAAAACCTTGGCACCAGAAATCCGGCGTCGCATTGGACGTAAAACGCTGGGTTGATTTCGACAGACTTTGGGTTAAAGGGTGCGCGACTCCTGTAAGACCAAAATAGCATTAAAAGCGCAATGCTTACAGCAGGTCAACGGGACACGTTTCCTTGGCCAACATTTCCCTTGTGCAGATGTTAAACGCCAGCAGCAAGTGTTTCTTCTCCACTAAATCAAATCAATTCTGGATCAAAAATTTTATTAACCTCCGCCGGTCATTTCACCTGCAAAGGCGAGAGGCTTGATGCAGATTGGCTGTGCGGCGACACCCTCGGTGGCAAAATTCTCCTAACCAAAATGACTGCTCATTTTAAATACACTTACACAAAAGTAATTGGCGGGATCACATTCGATCAAGGCCCGGAACTTGCCTGGAGTGAAGGAAGGGGGGTCGACGCAGAGCTCAGATTTGCATGGTGGACACTGAAATTACGGTAAACTATTTTCATTCCAAGTAAAGTAGAAATTAAAAATCGGGGCCCTACTCCTCTACAACGAATGCAACCGGCACCTTTGTCTCAAGAGTCGTTGGTGGATCAAAAGGCAAACCCTTGGCGGCCATCCAGGTGTACGTGTAGCAGAAGAAAGCCCGACGTTCACATGCTTCATCCTGGGCGAACCGACGAGCCCGACTGTTAGCCGCCAGTGCCCTAATGCGTCATCAAATTCAAATTTTTTGGTTGATCAAAATGTCTTCAAGAATCTGGGCAACGACTTTTTGTGTGAATCATGAAAAGATTTGCAAGTTTAAAATACGAAAGCTCGCACCGACACAAAAACTCACGAGACATCAGGTGGGTAGGCGCTGATGAGCAGCACAAGGATGAAGCCGACCTCCAACATCTCGAAATAGAGAAATACGATCGAAAGAAGGCTTATCGGCTTGTATATGAGCAACAAAACATCTGATAACTAATTGGTTTGGCTTATGCTAATTAATATGATAATTGAAATCCCAGGAAATACGCAATTGTAGCATGCAAATTAGCCGCTAACTGCTCCTGATCGCAATTTGAAGCATTGAACCTTTTCACTTTTCAGGCAGACAGAACCTGAAATAATAACTAAAAAATTTTTATTAACACCGAATTGGCTGATGATAATTCTTGGACAGCTCTGATGCCCTAAAAATTGTCTGTATCTGCCGATTCTCTATGCTGTTATTTGTTAGAGACGTGTCTTCTTCCTCCTTGTTTGTAAAGATTTATTTGAAACAACAGGACACAATAAATCGGGCCTAATACACGTTAAAAAAAGGTATCTACATGCAATGAAGGGGGAATTCACCCGAAAAGCTACATAATTTCAGGCTGAATTGACGGTCGGTTGTCGGCGGAGGTAAGTGAAAAAGTGTAGGCATTTTCAGGAGGCACTCTTGATTAATGCTCGAGTGATACTAGTGATACTTTAAAAACGATAAACAAGCTAAAAACACTTTCACAAGTCAATAAATCCATACACGCTTAGAAAATTGGGCTTGATTTTTGAATTCTACTTGTTGAATTAAAATGACCATCAAGTGGCGACCAGAATTTGTTGGCGTCGGCAACGGAAAGTGACGGACTACCAGTACGCAACGAAACTTATGACTTTTAGGGAATCACAGGTGGGAGGGGAGGAATCGTGAGGGGCTCCGGCTCAGCCGAACTGCTCCCGGGGAAATGCTAGGCGATCGACTAAGACAAAATTCTGTTTCGACAATTACAAGGGTTCTGGTTTTTAGGGTTTTAGCGGTTTCCATTTTTTTAAATTCACCGATTGCCGAGCTGCGGCTTCAGAATCAAAATCGTCGTCACACCAAGCAGATAAGCCGCTACGAGCTTTTGCTGGAGCGTCAGGTGGAAGTAGTGGGGTAGAAAGGAGACGCCGGCGTTCGCGTCTCCGATCGTCGGCAAAAATAGAGCGACGGCGCAGAGGAAGGCGATCACGACGCAGTGTCGCTGGTACTTCTCCAGCTCGGCGCCGGGCTCTTGGGCCTGGAAATGTGTTTTTTACTTTATTTGGCTAAATCTACCTATATTCGTGATTTTTTGTTTTTCAATCATCTCTACCTACCTGTGGTTCCACGCGTACGACCGGCTCCCTTGGCCGCTGTTCTCGGGACGTTCGATCCGAGGTTCGCGGATCGCTTGGAGACTCGCTTGAAGCTCCGCTGGCCACCCACACCGTACGCAACGCAATGTCGCGTTGGCCGAGTAGCTGAAGGTACTTCGTTTATAGATTAACATAAGGCTTCAGCCATCTTTAGGATAGTTTTGCTAGCCCAACCCACCTCCTTCTCTCCTAGTTTCCGGGTCTCGAAGCGCAATTTTTCTACGGTGCCAGCTTCCAGTCGTCGTCGGCAGCGGACGATTCTTAAAAAGGGCGATTAACAAGTATTCAATGGTTTTTAGCCAGTATACGGCGCAAAACGGCTTGGAAACTCATAAAAAATTTCAGAAAAGCTATGCGATAAGGAATAGAAAACTCATTAAAACCGTTAGAAAGGCTATAAAAAGCTTGTTTTATTAGTATTTTAGATGTAGAAACACGTTTTGTATTTCTTTATTGACTTACATATCCTTTTTCGCCTTGCTCCTGATCGTCCCCGCATTTTCTTCGACCTCGTAGTTGTCGGGGGCGGTGGCGAGGACTGAAAAATCTCTATATTTCATCACAAAACTACAATAATGCCACTTTTTTTGTCAAAATATGGCTTTTTAAGGACATTTTCTACCTTTCTCTACTCAAGGATACCTCACCTTTATAAGTGATTGGATAATCGAACGGGTTGTACAGCCCGAAGATTTTCCGGTTTCGATTCGGGTCGCCGGACGAGCTGGGGCCAATCTGGAATGGCTCGAGTTAAATATTAGCAAAAAAGGACGTAACCACGAGTACATTTCCACTAAATATATCCTACTATATATAAAAAAATAGTGTCTGTGTGTGTGCCACTTTGCATGCAACTTCCGTCAGCGTGTCCGGAGGATATCTCAAGAGGGCAGGGGTTTTAAGGGGCGTATGATACGTCATTCGGTGCGTAATGGCTCTGGGGGTAGGCACTCATATTTTCGAAACTCATATTTTCGAAACTCATATTTTCGAAAACTCATTTTTTCGAAACTCATACAGTCCGCGTCATAATGATAGGTTCACCCCATTTTAAGACAGCTTGTTAATCTAGAATAAGTTTCGGATAAAACGGGCGTTGTAATCAGTTAGGGCATAGCTCAAAACCTTCAAAGCCAGTATCCATTTGGTTAGAAAAGGCTTCTAGATTTTGAAGGAATTTTATCTCAAAAAAAGGTTTACTGGAACCGCGTCATAAAGATAGGTTCACCCCGAATTTTTCTGCAAAAATCATACATTCGGATTTTACTTATATTTTCAATTAAGTAGCATTGAAGTGTACATGAGTTTCCTATACTTGGTTTTACCCGAAAGGTTTCACGGAATTTTTTGCAACAGCAGATTTTAACAAAGAAATCACACTTTTTTAGGATTATCCGGCGATACTCGTTTTAAATTTTTAGTATGTAGGCGGTTTCGGAAAGTGCACATAATGACGAGCATTTTGGTATATAAACGGCTATAGGAACTTAGGTGTTCACGAAGATACAGGTCTAGAAACATGGAACCTACTGCGGCCCATACTAAATGGTCGCCAGTCCTTACTTGCGCAGTCCATCCCAGCTTTCTTCGCGTGTGTCAGCCCACTATCGCCGAAGCCAAAGAGGTTGTTATATACCAAAATGCTTGTCTTGAGCTGCTCTTTTAAGACCATAGAAGAAACTTGCGCTTCCCGTTAAATCCAGCCCGTATTGCCACAAAAATAGTAATTTCTTTGTTAAAATGGACTTTTGCAAAAAAATTCCGTGAAACCTTTCGGGTAAAACCAAGTATAGGAAACTCATGTACACTTCAATGCTACTTAATTCAAAATATAAGTAAAATCCGAATGTATGATTTTTGCAGAAAAATTCGGGGTGAACCTATCTTTATGACGCGGGTTCCAGTAAGCCTTTTTTGAGATAAAATTCCTTCAAAATCTAGAAGCCTTTTCTAACCAAATGGATACTGGCTTTGAAGGTTTTGAGCTATGCCCTAACTGATTACAACGCCCGTTTTATCCGAAACTTATTCTAGATTAACAAGCTGTCTTAAAATGGGGTGAACCTATCATTATGACGCGGACTGTATTTTCGAAAACTCATATTTTCGAAACTCATATTTTCGAAAACTCATATTTTCGAAACTCATATTTTCGAAAACTCATATTTTCGAAACTCATATTTTCGAAAACTCACATTTTCGAACCTCATATTTCTGAAAACGGTTCTTGCGTGGGGGGGACTGAACTTTTTTCGGCCCAAGCCTAGATTTTTTATATAAATCGTGGCATTGTTTCTAAACTGTTTATAGCTATTCCTAAGCATAAAAATTTACAAAATTTAATAAAAAACGACAAAATTTTCGAATTTTTCAAGCGTTTTCTTAAACTTTTAAAAAAGTTTTTCCTATTCAAATAAGTTCTTTTTTGTTTTTTCCTATTCTTCCCCCCGGATACGCAAGAACCCCGAAACTCATAGTTTCGAAACTCATATTTTTAAAATTCATATTTTCTTAGGTTTTCTTAAGTTACCCAAGCCTATGCAAAGCTGTAACTATCAGTTTTCGAAAATATGAGTTTCGAAAATATGAGTTTTCGAAAATATGAGTTTCGAAAATATGCACGCAAATCGGCTCTGGGATGACTGCACGCATGTCAGATTTTGCAAATTATGTTATTTTCGACATTAAATTTAGATTTTAGTGAAATTTTCGGGCACCCTCTTTGTTAGGAAACAATTTGCATACGCCGGAAGTGGTGGGGGTCTATATAAAGGGGCAGAGGGAGCGTTTTCCATTGTTTTTCATCCCAGCCCGAGCGAATTATGCAAAGTGAAGAATAACATGGGCTCAGACGGGGCCAGGGTTGAAAAGTCGCGTAGCGGCTTTTCAACCCTGGTTACATTTGAAAACCAGAAAACTTACAACAAACTCCGCCTCCGAGGGGAAGATGAAGACGGGCAGACGCCCCGCTTCATCCATCATGCACGCATAAGAACCTTCTGAAAGTAAATCGGAGTAATTTTGAGTGGCTTCAACTAGGAGACAAGATACGATAGGCTGCTTTAGGAGAAGTTGAAGCTTCTAGGTTTCCTAGTTTTGAATGCTCTATATTTAAACGAGGAACGCGAGCTTTTCAGATCACGCTGGTTTCTAAAATTTCACAAACCCGAGCCAATCGAACATTTGAAAACTCCTAAATCTGACTCTAAAAATCGATAATCGGGTTTTAAATCAATGAAGAGTTTTTTAAAAATCAACTAGTTTTATTCGACGTTAAGTTGAGTTTAACTTGCTCAAGTCGCTGCAAAAGTGATGTATTCCATGCCCCTCTATTTTCTATTAACAAATATCCTACAATCAAGCCCTCAACCCCAAAGTTCATTGCGAAAAATCGATAAAGGATTTATTAACAAGCTCTATAAAAAACTAGAAGTTTTCCAACTGCTTTTCTCCGCCGGAAATAGAACTTAACTTGCTGAAGTCGCCCTAAAGGCGGCATAGCTTAAGTATAGGTACATCACATCACAGTTATCTAAAAGAGGCCCTCGGAGCACCAAATTTTATGCCGCAAAGTCGATTTATTAAAAAGCCGTATTAAAAGCTAAACTGTTTTAACTCTTTTTATTCTATGTAAGTTTAGTTGAACGTAATCGCGTGGTCACAAAAGCTTGGCATCTTAACTCTACATATATTGCATCAAAGGTATCCTATCTGAGCCCCCAAACCCCAAAAATCAATGCCAAAAAATCGATAATCGGGTACGGCAGGAAATGTGGCAGTGAGCGGGGCCGACTGCTGCGGGTGAGCGGATGGGATGGGTTGTCAAAGCACCAAGCCAACCCGACCCACGAGGCTATAGCGTGCCCTTGGACGGGGCGAGAGAGCGGAGAGAAGGGAGAGACGTAGGCATTCAAAAAGAGTAAACAGCTGTGTGTTATTGGACGTATTTTGATGATGAGAGGGAGATGATGGCAGAAATTAGAGGGGAGTAATTGGATCAATGCAAGAAGACATCGTTTTTGAACGGGGCTGCTAGTGTTGCTTTCAACGGAAATTTAGAACCTATTTAGACGTACGCTAGCTAAGCCTAAAATCAAGCCAAGTCTATGCAAAAGTCATTTATGGCAAAGTCAAAAACCCCGAAACTTCTATAGGAATTTTGAAGTAAGGCTAGCTTTTTTTGGTTTGCGTTGAAAATTCTCACTTTCCGGGGAAAAATTTTAAAATGAAGCTATTTGCAAAGGCGTACTATGTATATACTCAAAAAGCAGAGGAAATCGGTTGAAATTTGACTGGAATGGCTCTTTAAATGGGAAAGGTGGCGTGCAAGACGGGGAGAAATCCGTCTTTTAGGGTTTACAGTGGAACGACGCAGCATTTTTAGCTGCCTGTAAAACCCGGGCTTCAAGGTCGGGCAGGAGGGGCGGGGATATGGAGCATCCTAAGACATTTACATGGTGCGTACGGAAAACATGATCTCGGGCGTATTTTATAGTAAATGAAACGCCAAAAGAAAGCTCGTTAAAAAGCTCCAAGTTCGGTAAATAAACTTAGAGTTTGTAGTATCTGCATAACCTTGCATGGTGAATTCGGAAAAAGACTTTTCGAAGTTTGTATAGTAAAAGCAAGGCCGAAAACACGTCTATTAAAATGTTGCAGAACAGGAAAAGCTAGAAATACAGTCTTTAGAAAATGCCTTTCAAAATTAAGGTCTTTTAAGCGATGATGCGAGCGCGGATACGAGGTTAATACGAGCAAAATCACCATTTCCGAGGCTTGAAAGTATTCAAATCGTTAAAAAAACCTGAGCCATTAAAGCTAGATATATCGAGATTTAGGTGTTTATAGACGCGTCATGTAGCCCTTGCTCCCCACCAGTAACCAATTAGTTTTATTACGCTTGCCAGGGAACAATTCTAAAAAAGACCCACCTGTGAGTACCATCCCGTCGCGTTCGGTTTAACCGTAGTCGGGTACACGTAATCGGACTCCCCGGCCGTCTTCAAAAAACGGCAAACAGTGCGCGCTGACCGGCGGCTTTTTTGGGCGGGCCGACCCGCCGGAAGATAACGCCTCAAAAGGGAACGATAATTGGGCGGTTAATTGCTGTTTTGCAATGTTTACGAATAATCGGGTTCAAAAATGCCGAATAAACGTAGGAAAATATACATTTTTAAGCCTTTAAAATCCAGATTTGATCGAGGAAGATATGGCAAGCAAAGTTTTATGAAAAACCCATTTTTGCGTTCCAAAACTCAGTAAAAAATTCTTTGAATGCATTTTTTGATTCGATTTTTTGTGATTTTTGTGATGATCTCTCTTTTTCTCTAATTCTTTCACTCTCCTCTATCTACGGCGCTCACTCTCTCACCCTCAATCCCGCTCTTTCTCTCTTATCGTGCAGATTCTCATTTTATAAATTTAACAAATTTATTAAGAAACATTACACAGAGAATTCGTGTCAAAATCCATTAAAAAGAGAGAAAGTTTCGTCAGAACAAAAAAAAGAGAAGGAGGCGGTACCCGTCCACACCAATGAAACGCGCCAGCGTGCCCAAACAATTAGGTTATTATTAAATTACTAAAAAAACTACCGTAGCCGCGGCTACGGTAGGGGCCCCAGGGGGATGTCGGGGGTACTGTAGTGGTTTTTAAGGAGCGTAGAAGTTTGAAACTGGTCCGAAAAAGTGAAAATCCACTGGATTGGCCTAAAATTTTAACTTTAAAACTCGAAAAGTTGAAAACTACAGCACCCGGTCCCGGGGCGGGGAAAATTAATAGGTATTAGAGTCCCAGAAAGATTGAGGGATCCCTGGCAACGACGGGAGACTAAACGGAGCGACCCACACGCATTAATGAAACGGAGCTAGGGGGAAATTTGGGGGGAATTGTCGATTTTCTGGCCGACAAAGCCGACTAGACGCGCGACGAGCTCTCTGCGAACCCGGCGAAATCAACAATAGAAAATTATAAAGCTGCAAAAACAGCCAAAAAAACGATAATCAAAAATTCAGATAAATATCGAGGCATTATCCCTAGTGAGACCAGTCGGAATTGTATTGTTAAGTGGACGCCTCCGGGGAAGGAATAAATAGGAATTATGTTTTGCCCCCGGGAAATAAATTAGAATAATTGAAAAATCCTAGGGGTGTGTGGGGTGCTACTGGGTTTTTAAAATGTGTAATTTTTAGGTTGATTTTTCCAATTTTAGTTTTTTTAAGTTTCCAAATTTTACAGCAGCACCCAATTTACGAATTTGTGTGTGGTTTTTTGGTTGAGGCGTGGGTCGACCCGATTTTCGTGAAAGTCTCCAATCGCAAGTGGCAGGATCCGCATGCGGGACCCGGGAGCGAGCGGCTTAAAGGTACCGGCAAGGCAAAGCAATAGAATTTTGATCATGGATTTTATAAGATCTGCCTTGCCAATCCCTTTAAACCGCTCAAAAAACGACATACTTTGGCCCCCGTAAAGCGGAAGCGGACACGGTGGACAATGTGTTAGGTGGGGGCACAGCAAGGGCAGGCTGGGGAGTTTTTAGAATTTTTAAAGGTTGAATAAATTTCCGTTTTTCAAAAAATTGTGCCAATTTCTCCCCAAGCCACTGCCTGATAAATCGTCAAAGCACGCGCGTTTCTAGCGGACGGGCATCACGGCCACCATTCAGAAGAAGCCTTAACATTGGACAATGAAGAAAATTAATGCAGGTATCGTAAAATTATCGTAATATCGTAAAGAAAAGTTAAAAAACCGCGGTGAAGCCACGGGAATTTACGTAGTCGAGGAAGAGAGAGGGAAAAAAGGAGAAGAAAGTTTAGACCTAGAGCTAGGGGATGCATCCAAAAATTGGATGCCCGGAAATTCGAAAAATGCCAATCAGAAAAGATGGGAAGATGGAGGAGGAAGTGGGGGGCAAGGAATTTCGTGTTTTTCGACGTGTGAAACCTGTAGCTAACCGGAAGTGGGGTTAGATCGGCTTAAAAAGGGATACTTGGCGTTTTACAAAGGGCAAAAAATTTCGATTTCAGTAGAATTTTCAGATTTTTGTATCAAAAACTATTTTCGAGTTTACAGCCCGAATTCCCGCTCGAAAAAAACCAAAACAGGAAGCGCCAAGTCGGGAGGCTGGGGCTAATCGTTGCCCGGGTGTGTCGCCGCTCGCACCCCGGCCGAACTATCCCTTTCCGCCCTCTTTTGCCCTATCGAAGGCGCGAGGGCGACATATCGGGCGGAAAAACGCGAAACACCTGGGCGGAGCCGCGACGAGACACTCCACCGGGATCGACACGAGCAAGGTCGTGTGACCCTGTGGTGCATGTCTGCTCGGGCCGTCTGCCCGGGCTTTTGGTGCTCGGCTAGGTGGAGAGGGCATTCCGGGGTTGTGGTTTGTCTTGGCCGGCGGGGGAGAACAGCTGTTTTTGATCTCCCGTAATTCACGGGGTCGGAAAATGGCCTCGGGGGTACGTTTTTGGTGTCGGGTGGTGTTCCAAAAGTGACCGCTAGTGGCATTAAGAGGAAGGGTTTTTCAAAAACGACGCAATCTCCGTGACCAGATCTAGTGATCAACGCCCAATAGTGTCGGGGCCTCGAAAATCGCTCAAAAACCGGCAGACCACGGCAATTTATGCCTGCCACATGATCGTAAACTCCGGCGGGGCCAGACAAACCACAGCACCCCGGCAAACCCGGGGAAATGACTAATTACGGGGGTGCAATTTCCGAACCGGCACCTGGCAAGGTCAGCCCGGCACAGCCCGATAAACGGGCAGGGCGTCAAAACTAACGCGTTGGGCAAGGAAATGATTCCAAATTCCTTCCCACGAGCTTAAAACTCCCTAATCTTCCTCGCTCGAGATGTTTGCGAAAAAGTACGAAAAATCCTGATAATCCGCTTCAACCCCTCGTTAGTAAGAGTCCAAAATTCAGTCGAAAACGCACGAAAAACACCTGAAAATCCCCCTAAATCCCATCAATACCTCCATCAAGAATTCTAGTCAAAAAGAAGTCGGTAACAGCGTCATTAAAATTCCTTATTAAACACGATACCTTGGAAATGTGGTAGCCTGGAAGAGGAAGGGAGGGGGACAAAAAGGGGAGGGTAACAACAAGGGCGCAAGTTATCGATGACACAAAAAGCACAAGAAATTGGGGAGGGGGGAGTATTTTTGAGGCCGGGGGTTCACAAGAAGTTGATCGCGGGCGGGTGTGTGAGGCGCTGGCGGCCGAATAAATATAAATAAATACTCCGGGGCCGGGCGCAGCGGAGCACAAAAGCCACGCGTACAGTGAATAACGGGAATTTGGGGGGAGGGCGGGGGGAGGGATCGACACAAACACGACTGCTGAGTGAGGGTGACAAAACACAGGTAAACACGATGAGAGGTGGCCCCAATGGGAACAAAACTTAAAAATTACGGAACAGGCGAGGGCTTGAAATTTTTGGAACACCGAAAAAATGGCGGATCCGACGATGCGCGCCAAACGAACTCGAGTAGTAACGGAAATTGGGGGGCAACAGATGAAATGGAGTCGAAAAACTCGAGTCCCGCCACCAGGGGTAGAATCGTCTAGCATATCCTAAAATCACAAGCACAGAGACGGATGTCGTATAATTTACGGGAACGGGTCACTAGAATGGGCTGAACCAAGAGGAGACATTAAAACAATTTAAAAACAAGGAATTCTGATAGCACGCAACAAGATGGTGTGAAATTTGGGGGCTTCTTTAGTTCCACCAATCGTTGGCGGCCGCCGGACGAGACGGGGCCGGGCGCGAGCCACCGCCAAAGCCGCCACCTCCGCCGTTGCCGAAGCCGCCGCTCGAGCGTCCACCGCTCCCGTAGCCCGAGCCGCTGCCGCCGCCACCGCCGCCGTATCCGCCACCACCGCCGCGGAAGTCGCGGCCGCCGCCGCCGCCAGACTCGAGACGATGATCGCGGCCTAAAAATCGGGAGATTATAAACGGAAATAGAGCGGAATTCAAAAATAGCACAAAGCTACTTTCAGTGGCAACTTTTCGTCTCTATCACCTAATATATTTCGCTAACAACAAGTTGTTTTTAGGTGATAATCTAGTTTTGCGACAATCGATAATTTGAACCGCTTTTGAAAGTTGTTTTGTTTTTTGTCATTTTTATGCCAAAGTCATTTTTAGATAGATATTTTGGAGCTATTTAAGTTGAGTGGCCCCAAGGGCGTCAAAAAAATTTTGTCGATCGGGGGTCCCCGATCGGCCTCGAAATCAATATTCTGGGGTAGTTTTGTGCGCTGAGTACGAATTTAATACTTTTAGACTACAAAAAGTTAACTTTAGACTACAAACTACAAAAAATCAAAAATCGTCAAAACACGCGGAAAACACATTTCCTGGGCCGTTTTTTGCGCTGAATCCTATTCTTGTTAGCATTCGCGACCAAATTGCATAATTTTAAAGTTACAATTTGCGATAGGATTTTGGGAAGTTTGATCTTCCTGAATTCAGGATGCGTGCTACGAATGGCACCTATGTACCATCGGGTCCCGCAAGTCAAGTGGTACGGTAACCACCTATTAAAGGCCAGTTCGGAAATTAATTTCGCTTTTATGCGAAAGCATGAATGCTAGTTTGAACCAGCTAAGGGGCTTCACCTATTTGGACCTTGCTAGGCAGTTAGCGTTACCGGACGACCAATTCTATGACTGGACTACTACTAGTATCGGTTGTTTTACCCCCCTTCAAAAAACACATACCACCAAGTCAATTTTTGTTTTACATGCCATATTTCTTATACTACCACAAAACGTGTTTGTACGCGTCAAAACAGGCGGTGACTCAAGCGACAGCTGACACCCGCAAACCGTTTTCGAACGTGGGGCGGTTTTGGGCCCCAACTGGGAAAGGGCCCCCAACGTAGGGAAGGGACGTTTGGGACCCAACTGGGAAAGGACCCCCAACTGGGAAAGGGACCCAACGTAGGGAAAGGGTTTTTTCGGGTCAGTTGCGAAAACTAACAGCTGACCGCAGGAGGCATAAATAGAGAGACTTCCCCTTCAATTTCACAAAGATGGAACGTAAACCTTTTAAATTCCAGCATCCTTGTTCTATTTTTGTGTTTTGTCAATCCTTGGGCGGCAAGACAACATGGACAATGAAATTTCTCGAATATTTAGAAGAAATTCTAGACGGCCACAAAGGAATCCAAGACATTTACTACTTTACCGGATCAAAACATGAAATTGAAGAAAAATATCCAGCAACGCCTTCCAATTTTCATATATTTGAGGGTCCACCAAGCGACCAGCAAATCGAAAGCTTCAAAAAATGCCATCGTAATCCTTGACGATTTGATGCTTGACATGAAAGAAAGCGTGATGGCGGCTTTGACTTCGCGAATTACTCACCACCAAAACTGTACACTAATTTTCCTAAGTCAAGACGCATTTCGGACCCGGCGTACCGCCCGCATCAATGCAAACTACATTGTCCTTTTAAGATCTGTATCAGACCTACTACAAGCTCGCCAAGTGGGTCTACAGTGCTTTCCTAACCAATTTCCTTATTTCTGGGACAGTTATCTCGATGCAACTGCAAAACCTTATCAATATCTCGTAATCAATTGTCATCCAAATTTGGAAAATCGAAACGAACGTCTCGTTACAGACATTTTCCAGATAAAAGGCAAATTTTTTACCTACCCAAGTAGTCATTTTCGAAAATGCAAGGTCGTCCACACAACCTGCAAATTTTTCACAAAATTGACAAAGCTACAAACCCAAAAGTGGTGATTCGAAAGCAACCGACAAAGAAATACAAACCCTTGTCGAATTTATTTACAACCTAACCATAGGTACCGTACCTCTCTATAAATACGAGAAATCAAGCCTTCTACCACATTTGGCTACTTTGCAAACCTTGAGTAAGCTACGCGATTTTACAAAGGCGCGGCAAACACTTTTGCTTCACGAAAAACTACTAAAAGTTATTACGAAACCTGCGTTGGCATTTGAGAATGACAGCTTCGAGAAAAAGTTTCGAAAAGATGGTCCTTGTACCATACGACGAGCAGCAAGGTGAAGGTTATGCTCATACACCTCGTGAGAAAATTGTTGAGCAAGCCAAAGAAACTGAACAACAAATGGCAAACGTACTACAAAGTACACTTCCCGATGATATGAAAATGCAAATGTATAACAAGTTTCTCAATTCCTTGACACAACTTGTCCAAGAAATTCGCAAGTTTGACCCCTTGCCTACACAAATTTTGAAAACGACGATAGTTGAAACCGCCAGAGATCAGACGGCCACGCAAAATACACAAAATAAAGCGAAGGGCTCTGCGAAAAAGGGCACCGCGAAAGGTTTTGCAACAAAATCCATATGAAAAAAGCTATAAACTTTTGGCAAAGCACGTCAAGACGGACAATAAGAATAGAGTCTTGGATACGCAAGGTGAAACTATTGAAGGTAGCAACCTATTTGAAATTGCAAGGGCGGCAGCCAGTGAAACCAAACGACCATTTCCCGTAGGTTACGAAGACGCTTATCACCAAGTGCAAGCAAAAAACTCCACGGCTTGTGAAACAATTGAACGAACCCGTGTTTACACCACGTACAATTCAAAGCATACAAAAGGAAATTTTTCCATCTAGCCAGACCACAACTAGTCCACCCTTGGCGACTGACGAAAGTTTCAACCGGTGACTTGGTCAAGCGCGTTAGACAACTTCAGCGGGAGATCCTAGAAAAGCGCAAATTGAAGTCCGAAGCCTGGGATGGCGATGACGAAGACCAAACCGGTAGTGGTACCAAAAAAAGGTTCAAAGTCGCAAAGTATCACTAAAATACTTGATCTTCTATATACTGACCCTGAGTCGAATATTGCTTTTACGTCAAGAAATAATCTTGTGGCAGAAGCTAAAAAATATGGCATCACAAAGCGACAAGTTGATACATATCTGCAAACTAAAAATTCTTACGTTCTTCATAGGCGAGTTCTACACAAGTTTCCAAGAAAAAAGTTTATTGGAACTAGCATGAACAGTCACCATGTCGCAGATCTTGCCGACTTTCAGAAAATTAAGCAATACAATGACGGGCAACGCTATGTTTTGGTAGTTGTAGACTTGTTTTCGCGAAAAAACCTACGCCAAACCTCTACTAAACAAGAAACCTCAAAGTGTCAAACGACGTTTTGAGCAAATTTACAAGGAAATTGGTGATCCGCCACACTATTTGACGACAGATCAAGGGCTTGAATTTACCGGTGAACCAATAAGGCGCTACCTCAAAAACAACGAAATTCGTCACATTTTAACAAAGGGAACCGCTAAGGCAGCACCAGCTGAACGTAAAATTCGTGATCTCAAGTCGCGCATCTACAAATATTTCACCGAAAACAACACACAATTGGGTTGAAGTGCTACCGAAAATCGTTGAGGGCCTGAACAATACGCCAACAGAACCCCTAAAAGGGTTGACGCCTAACGAAATGAAACGCGACACAATCCATACCCAACCTGATGGTACACCTAAATTGCGAAAACCGGACCCGCCGCTAGCACTAAACGACTATGTCTTGCTAAAAAACGCCAAGTGGTGTTTCGAAAAGCTTACAAAGGCACGTTTTCTGGCGAAGTGTTCCAAATTAAACGCATAGTCAAACCTGCAAATTTCTCTGCACCAGTCTTTTATCTAAAGACATTGCAGGGGTTTCCCTGCGACAGAGTATTTACAAGAAGAACTGCAAAAGTGCGACAACCAAAAATGTACCGAGTGGAAAAGTTTTGGGTACAAAGGTCATAAGTAGGCAACCTCACAGCACTTGTCAAATACCACAAAAAACCTGGTGTATTTAATGGGTGGATACCCGACAAAAGCCTCATTTACACGGACAAACTTTGATAATGGAAGAACTACTTTCGAAGCCGCTCGTCCGACCACCTCACAGTACCACAATAACATTCACATGGCATGGGCTAGAATTGTCATCATTTTTTCTCATTGCTATAGCATGTCTCGCTAACATGACAATTGCCCATATAAAGGACAACGATGTGACAGTGTGGCTAAGTGCTACCCCTTTCTGTTGCTTGTCTTTTGGTACCCTCTCCGTTGAAACTCAAAGCTATCAAAGGGAATGAGTGAGACTTTTACGTAACACTCGTAGGTCCAGGGCGTCGTGAGGGAAAGGTTCCAGTTTTTGTCACGCACCTTGCCAGAGAAATCAACCTCTATCAAACAGATGGTCAGTAAGGTTATTGGACTTGCGCCCTTGTCGACTTTGCATCCTCAATGTCATGGGACCAAGTCCTTGAACCACAAGAAATTTAGACTATGGTCCAAGGACGCCAAAAACACATCTTTGGCTGGCACAAGGCACTTACTCAGCCCCTGCTCGACTAATCAACGCTCTAAATGCAATTTTTTGCCAAAACTCTAAAAGGAAACATGACCCCCTTTAGTGCTTGAGAATGTACAAACTGCAAAACCTTTTTCCAAAAATAGTCCCACTCAGTGCACCCAGTAGAACCCGAAAAACCAGCTACGCCACCACCTGCTCCACCCCAAGCCCCTGCCACGCTACCACCCTAGCTCCTGCACCGCCACCAAAACCTCCCACACCACCACCACCAAAACCTCCCCGCCCCCACCCCAACCCGCTGCTACGTCAGCACAAACAGTCGCACCTCAAGCAGAAAAACCAGCCACAACACCTGCAAAAACAGTTGCAGTACCAGCAACGCCGAAACCAGCGCAACCTCAAGCACAGCCCACAAACGTTGCAAACAATCGCCCACTTCCGAAACATATCCCGCCTA